>SNVD02006108.1:0-242144 GCA_013180625.2 Boswellia sacra
CCGTGACTATTAAAGTCGGTTTTTCAGTTCCTTAAAAACTATTGCTCACCTTGCATTCATTTTCCTTTCTTTTCTCGCATGTACACCATTCTCTCAAATGTGCACAAACATTTTCCCTTTCTTCCTCCAAATGATTTGCTTAAAATTTACAAAGCTCGTGCAGAAAGACTAAGGATGTTGATGTGTAAGGGTATGCCTGTCGAAGTAAGATGGTTAATTGAAGCCAAGGTTCGATTTTCCTATGAATTTTCAGGTAATCTTGTGTCTCACATGCCAGGTATGGGAAAAAGCTCTTACGCCAAAAAGCGAAGAGCAAAAAGGTTACAAGTTTGTACTCGATGTGCGAGATGGACTTGTAACCAGCGTTGCCGCTCCTTGGGATATTTGTCTAACAATCGAGAGGATAAACTACGTTCATCAAGAATGGACTGAGTAAGGAGTCTTTGGATGATATCCGAACGACTCTTGAGACGCATTCTTGTGGACTTGTGCAGCGTGAAATTTTTAATTTGTGGACACAATTCCGAGATGAGCAGGAACGCTATAGTATTGTGAATCTGACTCAAAACGACCCTGTTTGCCAGTTTATAAGAAAACTGGATGGGAAGCATATCCCCAACTCATAGAAGGTGTTTAAGCCGTTTCTGGACGTGAAACCAGAGGAAGATGTGAGCCACAGTCACAACTACCTGTACATATGCATGCGTGCCATCATTTTTGAATTTTAATACCTCATAGCTGTCATTTTTGAATTTGTATCTTTTGTTTGACTTATGGTGTCTTATTTCATCATCTTTTGAATTTTTGTGCATTATTGTCAACTTTTCAACAAACAATCGAGCTACCTAGATAGATATCATCATTAGCATACCTTTTACACTCCATAAATACCACATGTCTTGTTCTCTTCTTCACACATAGTTAGAGAGTTACATAGACATGGAGGGAACTTCAAAACGTCGAATCCAAAGGATATGTGTATTATGTGGATCTCGACCAGGTAAAAGTGAAGAGTTCGTAGAAGTAGCGAATTATCTTGGTAGGCTACTGGCTGAAAGAAAGATTCATATGGTTTATGGGGGAGGTAGCCTCGGGTTAATGGGTTGTGTGTCAACAGCTGCACATGTAGGGGATACTCAAGTTTTAGGAGTTATTCCTAAAGCTTTGGCTGTAGAAAGTATTGTTGGAAAAACGGTTGGGAAGGAGTTACAAGTCTCCTCTATGCATGAACGCATGGCACATATGCTCATCAATTCAGATGCCTTTATTGCTGTACCAGGTGGCTTTGGCACTCTTGAAGAAATTTTTCAAATTGCCTCTTGGGCCCAACTGAATCTCCATCAAAAACCCATAGGTTTGTTGAATGTTAACAATTTCTTTGATCCTTTAATAAGTTTTGTTGATGCAGCTGTAGAACAAAATTTTATCCCACATTAGGCGAGACAGATCCTTGTTTTTGCCACTTCTGCTGGTGAGTTACTTGACAAATTACAAGAAGTTGAGTATGAACCTGACCCAGCTAGTACTCAAATTAATTGGGCAGGAGGGCAAAACAAAAAGTGCAAATTGGATTTGAATCTCCGCTTGTAATTTTTTCTTCTTGTCCTTTATTTTATTTTATTTTATTTTTAGCATGTTATTTTATGAGTCTTTCAGGTCATCTCTCTTGAATAACAGAAGCTTCAGGTAATGTCTCCTATACTTGATTTCTCTACATTTAAACATTGAGGACAATGTTTCATTTGGTTGGGGGGGAAGGATAGTAGACATAAGTGTGTCTTGAAATTTTATTTTTTCTTGAAAAAAAAAAAAAAGAAAGCGAGTTAGTAATTAGATTTAGAGTGCGGTGTAAGGAGTTCAAATCCTCTTGAGACGCATTCTGGGTCAGGAATGGTAGAGTATGGAGGGCCAGTTTGAACTCTTGAAACCCATTCTAACCAATTTGTCATTTTATTTCGATCTTGTAAACTCATTTTAGTTAACTTGATATTTTTTAGTCTTGATTTTTGAATTTTATAACAAGGAGGTCTTATTCATTTCACTTTGAATTATTCAAATCTATGAACTCTCACAACCTTATCATTTAAAAAAAAAATGTGTGCTTATGTACTCATTAAGCAAGTATTCATGAACCTTTCTTCGCACACACACACATACCTTGATGCATGATTGTGGATGGCAAAATGAAATGTTATAATATTGAGTTCTTTTGTTTTGTTTAGGATAACAACACAAAGGAAGGGGAAAGTTTAAAAAAAAAAAGGTGAAAAAAAGTGAAAAAAAAGAAAGCAATTGTGGATAAGCTTGGTCTCGTAGCCTCCTTAATTTGAGCAATTAAGCCCGAGGGGTGCCTCAACACCTAATACCCTAAGACCAACTGGTTTGGGAGCTATTGGCCCAAAGCTCACTACATGGATTAAGGAGAAAGCTTAATGGGATTGAACATTACACTATCCACAAGTTTATAAGCAAAAATAAAGCATCGGCAACTCAAGTCGTTAAGCTCGTAGGGGTGTCTTAACACCTAATGCCCTAAGGCCAACTGGTCTGGGAGTCATTAGCCTAAGGCTCACTACACGGGTTAAAGATGCATTCCTTTAAAAAAAAAAAAGAAAGAAAAAAATATATATAAAATGAATAAATGCCCCCTACCTAAGGTTGTTAGCCTTAACAAATATTAGAACCGATATGGCTTCTTTCTAATAAGCTTCATAGTCATGTGTTGACTGAACACAAAAAGGAGGTTTATGGATATCTTTACTGAAGGGTACATGAGTCATAAACAAAAAATAATAATAATAATTGGTTGAGAGTTTGTTTATTTGGATAAAATCAAGGAGAGTGCAATAATGACCACCTTGGATGTAAAATTCTATAAATCACTTCTAAATAATAACGCTTTAATTGCTAGGGACTATCAATAAGCTAGTTCGGGGGTGTGATGAGCACTTAAATATGCATGTTTAATAAGAGTTTAGTTCATCATATTGCATTAATAGTGTCCTTAAATTCCTCAACTTAAGCATATTTGTAACATTTGCATCTTTGGAATTAATTCCTCTTAATTTTGGTTTTGTTACAGGTTCGGTAAAATGGGCATAACTCTCTATTTATAATCAGAATGGTGCAATTCTTAATGTTTTGAAAATCTGATTTAATTGTCTACAAGATTGCATTTCACAAGCATCATCAAATTCGGGCTCTTAGTTGACCAAAATTGGGCTTGAAGTGAACCCATCTACAGTCTCGGCCCAGTCTGACCAGGCCTCAGTATTTGGACCGTATCTCTCAAAATACGTATCCAAATTGTGCAAATCAATATGTTCTAGAAAGCTGAGAGAAATATCTACAACTTTCATGAAGACATGTGATTAAAATTCTCAACATTTCAATGTAAAAATTGATGGTCAAAATCGGTGCCTAATGATCCCAATTGTCAAAGATATTTACAACTAATATTTGACAATTATGCCCTTATAATTTGACAAGTTTACCCCTGGATGTATCTATTAATAGAGGTGTCTTGTGACCCATTAGGGCATCTTGGCCTTGACTGGAACATTTTGGCTTTGGCTAGGATCTTGTATTGTGTTTTGTGTGTTTATGTTATTAATGAATTTCCTTTTTCTTACATTTTATTTTCTTTCTATTATAATGTTCTTCTAATTTCTCTTTTGCTAAGGTGAAAGGGCGAAACCCTTGATATGAGAATAAGGAATCTCTAACCCTTAATATGTGCTTAATAATCTTAATCTTATAATGTTTATTCAATATGATTTATATTTAATTTCTTAATCAATCTGGACACCACTCGTAAAGTGGAGGTCTTGATCCATTGTCGACAATCCTTGGCACATCAAATGCTTGGATCCTTTCTAGATGATGTATGGTTCTTCCTTACCGACACGAATCTAGTTAGGAACCTTGATTTGTTGTAGACATATGATGATTGGCACATTGGATGCTTGAACCCATTTACAAGAAGTGGTATAAATATTGGTAATGAAAACAAATATAATTCATATAACTAAAATGGGTTAATTATCCTTATTTGAAATATCAAGGGCGGATCCCCTAACTTAGCCTTCATTGTTATTGTGTTAATTCCTCTTGTATTTTAATTATTCTATTGTTTATGAACTTTTTATTTTATTTACTATGGTAGGTTCTACCACCTTATGAAATTGTTCTTTAATTTACTATGGTTGGTTATATCACCTATTTCCATGGATGGTTTTACCTCCTCTTGCTTTTTGTTTTATATTTGAATGATCGGTAGTACCGCCTACCATCTTACATATTTATTGATATTCTCTTTTTATTTCTTTGAATCATCCATATCACATTTGCTTATCTTATAATTTGTAACGCTTAAATTCCCTTCCTTGTGGATCGACCCCGGTCTTACCGGGTTTATTACTTCGACACTCCTATACTTGGGAGACAATCCCTTTTTCGGATGTGTCAAGGCTTAAGCTTCAAGGTATGAGCTTTCATCGCAGAAGAGAGAAGTTTCTCATTAGATAAAGAAAATTGAATGTACGAAACATCAAACCTGTTTGTGGTTATAGCTATGGTCTCATCTAAGCTTACCACAACTTCCTCCATTTCTTTGGACACTTGTATCAACCTTCGTGGTCCTTTGAAATTTTCCATCCCTATGTGCTTACTAATAGCTACATCCAATCCATTCTCGCGAGTTAACTCAAAACATTGTTGTGCCAAAGAATCAATAACATCAACTGCAAAAACAGAATGCAAGTCACTAGAATACCTCATTGCCTCAAAAACATTGAAACAGATCACCTCGCCATCAAACTCCATGGTGAGAGTGCCATCATGAACATCAATCTTGGTACGGGCAGTTTTCAAGAATGGCCTCCCTAAAAGAATAGGTGTCGGATTGGGAGATGTCTCATCCTTCATTTCCAGAACATAGAAGTCTGCTGGAAAAACCAATTGATTTACCTGCACAAGCACATCTTCCACAACTCCCTTGGGATATGCATTAGAACGATCAGAAAGTTGAATGATAATACCAGTTTCCGCAAGGGGTCCAAGATTCAAGGAAGCATAAATAGAATTTGGCATGACATTAATAGATGCTCCTAAATCTAACATAGCTCTTTCAAACTTGGTATTACCAATGGTGCATGGAATGGTAAATGTACCTGGATCTTTGCACTTTGGAGGAATTTTTCTTTGTAGTATAGCTGAAACATTTTCTCCCATACTTACTTTCTCATTTCCTTTCAACTTTCTCTTGTTGGTGCATAACTCCTTGAGAAATTTTGCATAACGAGGTACTTGCTTGATAGCATCCAAAAGTGGTATATTTACCTCGATCTTGCAAAAAGTCTCCAAGATTTCCTGCTCTTGTTCCTCCTTCTTTGATTTTGCAAATCTGCTAAGAAAAGGTGGGGGAGTAATATAAGAAGGAATGTGAGTTTCAAGATTTACCTTAGAAGATGATGTTTTATTCATGGTGGAAGTGGTGGCATCCCCTTCATCAGTTTATGATTTCTTTGGTGGAATGTCTAATTGCTTTCCACTTCTCAAAATTACAGCACTACCATTCTCTCTTGGATTGATCACCGGCTGAGAAGGCAATTTTTCTAAGCTTTGACTCTCAAATTTGCTCATGTTAGTGGCTAATTGTCCCATTTGATTTTCCAGGTTTTGGATACCTGCCCTAGTTTCCTGCTGAAATTGCATTGTGTTAGTAGCAAGTGCTTTAACAATATCCTGGAGAGACATGCCTGAATTTTGTGGAGCTGGTTGTGGTTGTGCTTGAAATGGTTGCTGCACCCTTGGTTGATTGAAACCTGGTGGTCGATTTGGTATGGCATTTGGGGCAATTGGTTGATGATTCCCATATCTTAAATTAGGGTGATCTCTCCATCCAGCATTGTAAGTATTGGAGAAAGGGTCATACCTTTATCTTGGTTGTCCTGGAAATCCACCCATGGCATTGGCTTGTTCTGTATCTCCATTTTGCAAATTTGGACACATGTTGGTTGGATGGTCCATGGCAGAACATACTCCACATGCATAAGATTGCTGCATATGTCCTACAGCCATTTTTTTTACAAGAGAGGTAAGTTCACAAAGTTGATGTTCAATATTTGAAGTACTTACCTCATTTACTCTTTTTGGTAGTGGTGGCTCAAATTGATTGCTGAATTGTTGGGAGTTCGCTGCCATGTCACTAATCAAACGTCTTGCAACGTTCGGTGTTTTATTAACGAGTGCTCCACCACTAGCAGCATCAATGATACTCCTTTCCATTGGTAAGAGACCCTCATAGAAATATTGAATTAGGAGTCCATCACTAATTTGGTGGTTTGGACAGCTAGCACATAACTTTTTAAATCTCTCCCAATATTCATAAAATGATTCTCCATTGTGTTGTCGAATGTCACAAATGTCTTTTCTAATGTTTATAACTTTCGAAATGGGAAAATATTTCTCTAAGAAGAGTTTACTTATCTCATTCCACGTGGTGATGGTACCCGGTGGTAGATAGTATAGCCAATCTTTCACCGAATCTACTAATGAGAATGGAAAAGCTCTCAATTTTATTTGCTCCTCAGACACGCCAGTTGGCTTCATACTTGAGCATACCACATAAAATTCTCTGAGGTATTTGATAGGATCATCTCCTGTGAAACCATGAAATGTAGGCAAGAGATGAATTAGTCCAGATTTAAGTTCAAAATCTACCTCAAGATTGGTATTTATGCACAGCGGTTGTTGATCGATAATTGGCGCTGCTAACTCCTTAAGAGTCTGATCGTTTTCTATCGCCATTCTTTCCGATTCAGATTTGATTGAACTGCAAGAAGATGGGAGGGAAGTATGTCGTGCAAGGTCAAATTCTGGAGGTGGAGTTGAAATTGACCGATTTAGTCTTAAATTCGAGGATTGGAGAAACTCCTTAATTCTCTTAAGTTGCTGATCCGCTTCTCCCTCGGACATAAAAGCCTAAACACAAACAATCAAAAAATAAAGATCAAGAATTATCAGTAAAGACAAAATAACAAATCGATTAGAAAATCAATCCCCGGCAACGGCGCCAAAAACTTGATGCGTTCGAAACTAGCAAGTATACTAGTCGCACAAGTAATAAAGTGATAAGTAAGATATCGCTCCCACGAGGATTGATTCTAATTGAATTTGTTATTCGAAAGCAACAATAAACTAAATGAGGGGGGTTTTGTTGATTGATTAACTAGATGAAATATTAATACAAATAAAGAATAACACAATGCAAACTTAATTGAAGTGAGAATTAATCAATGACAGAAATTTGGCTAAGGGATCATTCTCTACCACAAGATATGGATTTGCAAATAAATTATAGAATTGTCATCCAATTACACCATTGAAATTATCAACTGTAGATAACAACAAGCTCTGTTATCCCAATCTTTCCTTATTTTGTTGTTAACTGTAGAAATTATCAACTGTAGATAACAACAAGCTCTATATTTAATCTCTAACCATTAGACAACCTAAACAAGCTCTCTAAGTTTAATTCAATGGAAGCATTACGATAAGAAAGATAGGTTGATCTAAGCAATAACCACACAAGTTCGGATTATTTAACTTAGGTTATATTCTCTAATTGCAATCTCTGATCACAATTTTACTACTAACGATTAGAAATTCAAGACAATTACGGATCAAGATTTCTAGTCTCGTAATAGACAACATCCAAATTATATTCAGCTGGCCACCCAAATACAATCAGCAAGCAATCATAAGCATTAAATATGGGAGAATACAAGCAACTTCAATTAGAGAATTGGATAACAGTATCTTGCACAATCAACTCATAAGAACCATATCAAGGGTTTTGAAATCACCCTTAACTAATTCAGATTCAATTACACATGTTCAAAAACGTAATAAATACAATACAACATGGAGACATTCCAGAAAATGAAAGGGAAGGGATAAACTTAGCAAATTTGATGAAAATCTCTTAGGATTGTAGTTTTTCCTCTTTCCAAGCCTTCAATCTCCTTCAAGAACTCTAAGAGATGAGAGAAATCCAAAGATGCAGCCTCCTCCAAGTTCTCCCCTCTTCAAGTTATCAAAATAAAACCCTAAAATGTGTTTAAATACTCTGCTACAGTAACCTGCTACAGTGTCCCGTATTATACATGCTACAGTGATTTGTGGAATTACATTTCTATACTTCTCACACTGTTGTGATTACAACTTTTGGTACACTGAATGGATTTATAAACCGTAAATTTCTCCAGAAAATAGACTTCGAGAGCTTTCCAACGGTATATAACATATCATCGGGTTCATTGTATATCAATACAATTAAATCCGAGAAGATCACTGACTAGCAGAGGTGAAAATGAAGGGTTTTACTCCATTTTTGTGCAAGTTCCTCCAAAACTCCTACAAACATCAAAATCACACAAAAACATAAAAATACCAAGGATTATAGCAAAGAAACATAGATGAATTGATATGAAAATGATACATAAATAGACACCTATCAACTAGTCTTCCAAAAAAAGTATATTTTAAAGTAATAAATGAATATCAAAAGGAAAAAAAAGAAGAAAAACTAATACAGAGTCTAAAGGGCAATTCAAGTTTCACCTATTTATGCCTTCTCATTATTCTATTAGCTCAATTTCCAAGGCATATTCCTAGTACAGACATAGCATTAATAGGCAAACCTTAAAAAGAATACAAAGTTCAATTAATAAGTCCAAACATAAGGAAATTTTGGGTGTTAAAAGTTTATCAACTTTTCACACCTTTTCTCACAATTTAACAAATTATAGGAACCCAAATTGGAAAAAAAAAAAGAAAAGAAAAGAAAAGAAAAGAAAATTGAATTTAATAGTGCTGAGTTTTACTTAAGAGAACTAACTGAGCAATCATTTATAGAATTTGAAAATAGCTGCTACAGCAAACAGTTACAACATCTAAAGAACTAAATAAAGAACATGAGAGCATATGAAACAAGAACCAGCCTCATTGGCATTCATGTTGCTTTAAGTGCCACTACCAAGTTGCCATATGAGAACTGGAAAATGATTACTTAGCTTCCCCTCAGCTACTTCTGGCGCCGCTTACATGATTGCTTTCCTTATAGTAATATTTCAAATTGATATAAAATGGTATAAGAATACAGTACGACCAGAAATTGATACAAACCCTTATATCGACGTCATCATTTTGGACCCAGAATTGGAAATAATCTTTAAATAAGAAAGATTCAACTCTCTATTGATGGAAACTAGACACATCCAAACAAATATAGAGCATGAGATAATATATCTAAAATCAAATCAATCCTCACAAAGCGCAAACAAATATAAACATCCAAAGAAATAAAAATCTTAGATTTGAATGCATGACCATGATGTAAGCAACACAAGAAAAGATAGAAACGTGAACCCCTAGATCTGTATGAATCTAGGTGCTTAGAGAGAACGATTCATAAGTCCATTTGCGAGATAATGTAAGAACTGACCTTATTGAAACTCGAGATTTGGCATTTCTTTGAAGTCCACTGAGATACCCACGTAGCTCAAATGAAATCCGACTTCAAGCTGAGAATCAAATGAAATTTGAGTTAAATACGAGGTAAAAGTAAAGGTTTAATCTTGGAAACGGGAGTAGGAACTGAGATCAAGAGATCTTGAATGCTTCCAATCCAGAGCTACAGTTAGGTTTTTGATCGAGAGGAAGAGATGGCCACGACAAACTTTCACTAAAAGGGGGAATAAAAGACAGGGGGAAATGAACAAAATGGAGCCAAAAGATAACATCAGAGGAAAGAGACGAAATTAACATATTTGCCGCTACTTTAAAAAATGGGTTATTATCACGTACCTCCCTTACCTTTTGGACTTATTTTATCAAAATAGTCCGTTTGTACTTTTGCTTGAATTTAGTCTCTATCTTTTCAAAAACTCATCGCATACCTCCCTTCTGTCAATTCCCCCGTTAGATGACATCATCTTTCCATCCAAAAATCCTGTAATTATCTAAATAGCTTTAAACCCCATATAGAAATTCAAGTGCTTATTTTAATCAATGAAAATATCGTATAAATTGACATTTCTATCCCTAAAACCTAAAGACAGAAGAAAATATTTTCAATTCTGTATGTAATGACCATTTTACCCCTATCAATGCAGAAAATGAAAGTAGCCGTTGTAATGTTACCGTTGCCCCCATGCAGACTCCATGCAGACCCCATGCAGTAAACTGAATTCAAATAAATTCTGAACACAGCCAATATCACAGCTATTTAAGCTAAGGAGAATTCAAACTATCACAGCCTAGGCAGTAAATACATCCATCCTTTGAACACAGCCAACATCCAGCAAGCAAGCTACACATCCAGCAAGCAAGTTACACGTCCAGTAAGCAAGTTACACACCAAATCTCACTTGATTAGTCATAAAACTATCCCTCAATCACAGCCAACATCCAGCAAGCAAGTTACACACCAAAGGCAACTTGATTAGTCAATAAAACTCCCTCAATCACAGCCAACATCCAGCAAGCAAGTCACACACAAAATCTCACATGAAAGATGAGTACACACACAGAAATCAGTCAATCACAATCAGGTAATGCAAGGCTAAAAATGCTAAATGGCACCCTATTGAAATTCAAGAATAAGAGGTGTAAGTGTGGTGCAAAGGCAGCTATTTTGATTTCAGAATCTGCAAACAATCCTGGTAAGATGTATTTCACATGCAAGAATGGTAAATGTAATTTTTACAGGTGGTAGGATCCTGATGTTGAAGAAATACGCAGTGATCTTCATGATTTCCTACACTACACTGAAGCTATGGAAAGTGAGTAGCAAAGCAAAAGAAAGGATGATGATGAAATGGTTTTGACAGAAATGCAAAGTGATTTGAGGCAATTGGTGAGGCAAACTGAAATGCTTGTGGGAATTGAAGAAAAAATACATAATGTTATATGGCTAAACAAGTGTCTATTCTACATGTTGCTATTTATTTTGATATCATGTATTATGAAGATGATGAAATGACTTGTTGTGAGAAAATGATATGCCTAAAGCATCCAGCAACCAAAAAACCTTTATTTGCCTTGAATGAAATGCAATCATTTTAGATTATGTATGGCATAACATTGTAACAAGATTAGAACACTGTTATATGAACTGTAAATAAACTGCATATAAAATTGTAAATAAACTGCAGAAATCTGAGGTGCAGTTATATGAACTGCATTTATATTAACAACACTGTTGGTGTTAGTACATTGTTACAAATGTTGAGGACCTAACAGTGAAGTGCACAAACCAAAAAATATCACAGGCTTATATAAGGTTAACTCGAGCCATTCACAGTGTCATTTACAAAAAAATTAGCATTAAAGCACTTTCCTAAGTGCTAATGTATAGAATTGACATATGAACATATGGATCTTTGCATTCCAGTTTCCACTAAGCAGTTTCATTCACAGTTTTATATGTGACAAAATACATTCCAAACCCATTCACAGCTTCATATGTGACAAAATACATTTACCAAAAAAGAGGTAGCACAAGCTTTGCATTCTAGTTTCCACCAAGCATCCCTCTGGAATTGCATCTTGTGGCTGCATAAACAGTATCACAAATTGTGTTACTCACACAAATTGGTAAAATTTATATAGCCACATCCACAATATTAAAGTATTTACCTCCTCACTTGTCACTAGTCATGTTCTGGTGCTGGAGAAGGTGCTGAGCACCTAATTTCTTGTGAAATAAACTGAGGCTGAGATGATGGTCCAACTTCATTTGTTTCTTGATGAGGTGAAGATTGAGTCTGAACTAAGTCCAAAGGTTAAGCAAATATGTGCTTCTTCTCCATTGAAAAAACAATCAAGTTAGAATAAATACCTAAACCTAGCAAATATATAACAGTCCTAAAATATTACCTTATTCCTCCTTGTCATAGATGGTTCTCTGGATTGGGACTGAGATAATGCTCCAGTTTGCTGAGATTGAGTTGTTGCTTGTGAAGATGACCCAACCTTGTTATTCTTTCCCTTAAACACAACACACAAAGGATGATTAACCAACTGTTAATGTTAGAAATTCATAAAATTATTAATTAAACAGTGAGGCAGAAGAGAAACCTTCTTAGCATTTGTCTTAGGAGGGTTTTTGCAGCTCCTCTTGTTGTGGTTGTAACCACCACAATTTGTGCAAGTCATTGTAAACAATTTTGAGGGAGGTATATCCTCATCTGGTGCTCTTCTTCTGAATTTTTAGGTCTCCCAGCTTTTGTTCTCAGTTTGGGAGCTTGCAACTCATTGCATGGCACTTCTGGCCATTCAGACTGATCAGGGATGGGTCGTATATGATGATTATAAGCTGCTATATACCTGTCTCGTAGTAGCAGCTTATTTATAAACTGGTGGACATCTATCCTCCTTTCCCTTGCACTTGCAATGGCATGTGTGCAAGGCACACCAGAAACCTGAAAAATTACAATTGAGTAAGATTAATTACTTTAAATAAAAAAAAACTACTAAATTGTGCTTAAAGTCAGTTACCCACTTGAAACAGGCCACATGAACAGAACTCTTCATTCAATCTCACAACAAAAGTCTTTCCTTTGCTTACCACCTCAAACTCTAGATTTCCACATCACATGACTTCCATGTGTTTTGTCCATTTGACCCTCTCATTGATAATTTTTTTAATGTTTGGCCCCACATCTGTGTGCCAGCTGGTACATTCTTGAAACCTGCAAAACAAACAAAATATTGAAAAAAAATCAGTATAAATTTATCCAGCCAATATGAAAAGAAAAAGAAAAACAGTGGCCTTACTTCTTCTGCATCTTTTTCATTATTTTTCTCCTAATATCCTCAAGCATTGTGAGATATGTTTGATGGCGGTGTCGGTTGATCCATGAGTTGAAACTTTCTGTGATGTTGTTTGTCACATTTTCAACCTTCACTCTCTCATCAAAAGCATACCTACTCCAGTTCTGTGCAGGGATTTTGCTCAAGTATTCGTAGGCTCCTTGTCAATTTGTTTGATCTCTTCCATGGCTGTACGATGGGCATTGATATTAGCAGTTTTGGCAGCCCTCCAAAACAAAGGCTGCAGTCCTGGACCTGTGTGTTCTCTCTTGAAATTATCGTACAAATGCTTTGCACAATATCTATTTGATGCATAAGCCCACTGTTCAAGCAAAGCATTAAGGATTCCCTTTTGTCTATCACTCATAAAGGTCATGGGCAAGCCAACCCCATCTACCCCTTCTATATGTTGCCCTAATAGATTAAGGAACCAATTCCAGGAGGAATTACATTCAACCTCACATATGCCTATTGCTAAAGGATACATTCCATTATCAGCATCTATCCCCACAGCAGCCAATAAAACCCCTCCCATTGGCCCTTTTAAATGACAACCATCTAAACCTATAAATGTTCTACAACCTATTACAACACCCAACCTTTGAGCAGGAAAGCTAACAAAAAATGCTTGAAATTTAGGGGCTGCAGAAATCAACTCTGCATCAGCCCTCACACACACTATGGAGCCAGGATTTGTGGTCTGAACTATGTTTGCATATTTATGCGGCAGATTAAGGGCCTTCTGATGATGCTCACCTACCAATTCAAGAGCCTTAACTCTAGCCCTATACAATTTCTGTTTTGCTGGCTGAATTCCAAACCTTCTTTTTATATCTTTTTCTAGCCATTCAACTGTTAGGTTAGGGTTATCCCTAAAATGCTCTTCATACTTATTAGATATCCAAATATAAGTGCATTCAGGGGTATCATCTTGTTTTTCACATTCATGGTCAGGGTACAAGGACTTTATTTTGTAAGTAATTAAGTCCTGTGTGGTGGAGGCATGAATCCTCCAAGGGCAGCCTTTAAAAGCACATCTAACAGTCACTCTTTGTTTCTCATTTTTCAACCTTTTAAGATGAATACCCTTTTGAATAGCATATTCCCTAAGGACATCCCTAAAATGTTGGTGATTTTCAAAGGTCTGACCAACCTTTAATTCCACAACTCCCTCTAACCCTGGCTTGTATATGTTCTTCCTATGAACCCTAGCCATCCTAGCACTAGACAGTTCAACATCTGAGCTACTCACAATTTTTTCAAAGTTTTCTCCATCAGATTGATAATTTGACAAGTCATCACGAGATATTCCCTCTTCAAAACTACTTCCTACCCCACTGTCATCATGCTGAATTTTAGCATCACTATCAGGCCTATAATCTAAATTAGAATCTGTTGAAAATACCATTTCAGTTTCAATCTGCCTATCAGTCAATTGAGGTTCAAGGTCATTTAACCCACCCCTATTAGGCCCCTCTAACTTATCTCCATCTAAGTTAGCTATTTCAAGTTCATTTTCAATCTGCCTATTAGTCAATTGAGGTTCATCAGCCACCTCAGGGTCATTTTGAACTAGGTTTTGAGGGTGCATTGGATCCAAGCCACTTCGAACAATCTCTATACAGATTGTTATAGTAAAAATCCCCCTAGATTCATATAGTCTAAATACTTCTATGCACTTTGCATCACTATCAATAATCACGTCCTCACCACTCCACGGTAAACATACTGTCAACTTCACAAGCCTATCCGGATGATCCCCAACATCACAGTACTGACAAGCATCTCGGAATAACCCTATCCTAGATATCCTATCAGGGTCTACATACCCGATTGGAATCCTACGACCTAAAGCTTCATATGTTAAGTCAAACTCAACCATCTTACTAGCTTATGCATCAACAGATATTAAAAAAAAAACACACAGGGAAACAAGCAAAATAATAGTTAAAAACACGATCACGTAAAACAAAATCATGCATCATTTTGAATTATAGATGACAAATACCTACCTATTGCATCTACTCAACTGAACTTTAAACTACAATCACGCTCCATACATGCAGATAAATATTACATAGCGTGCATGGCACAGAACGTAGTGATGCAAAACAATCTAAAGCAACAATTTATTATCCAGTACATCAATGACCATAAAAAACAGAAGAAACAGATAATACAACATGCATCAGCTTAAAGAAAAATTGAAACTTTTCGTGCATGCATGTGTCAATACCAACAGAAATAACAAGAAAATGATTCGATGTATCATTATAGTGCATCAATTTTGAAAAGCCCCAAATTTTGTCACAGGACATTTCTAGGGTTTTGTTCGCAAAATCATAATCCGATAATAGAAACCAAAAATTACACTACCAAATCGTATATCATAGTTGAAATTATTGTTGAAAAAATAATAAACGTTTTTCGAAAATATTAACCGTTGAACACAGCAAAATAGCACCTCCCCCATGTTATAAACACCAAAACAGACGACAACAATTGCTTACCTGTCACCGTAGATAATGCCTTTAACTGGTTTCAATGGCGTTTCTTGCAGCACAAGGTAGCTCAGAGGTCACGTTAGCGAAGCGGGAAGGAAAACAGTGGAGAGAAAGGGAGGGTTAACGAAAAAGTCGACAGAGAAAGTGGGGTTGGGTGGGGTTCGGGCAATAAATTAATTTTTTACTTCCTTTTATGGTGCTGAATGTGATGCATGAAATTACTCAATTACGCCTATAAGTTCAATATATTTACAAAAAATTAACGGGGGAATTAACAGAAGGGAGGTATGCGATGAGTTTTTGAAAAGATAGGGACTAAATTCAAGCAAAAGTGCAAACGGGCCATTTTAATGAAATAAGTCCAAAAGGTAGGGGAGGTCTGTGAGAATAACCCATTATAATATTGCTTATGGAAAGGAGAATGCAACTGAAATTAAAATTATTGAAGCCGCAACTGTTGCAAATGCCCATGATTTTCTAAGGTTTGAACTTCCCAACTGCCTCCACAACTAGGATCTGAACGTTATCTCTCTTTGTTTGAGCTTGATTATAGATTTCATGATCTCATACATATTTTACTAATCAGCTTAACTTGATGAGCTACAGTTCCATGAAGGATGGATATGCGACTTATTGTGGCGAAAGAGGCGTGCAACTATCAGGAGGTCAAAAGCAAAGGATAGCGCTTGCACGAGCTATCTTGAAGAATCCAGCAATATTGCTTTTGGATGAGGCAACAAGTGCACTAGACATTAAATCTGAAAATCTTGTTCAGGAGGCTCTGGAGAAGACTATGGTTGGGAGGACATGCGTGGTTGTGGCTCATCGACTCTCTACCGTTCAAAAATCAGATAAAATAACAGTCATTGAGAATGGAATGATCATTGAAGAGCGTTCTCACGGGGAGCTGCTTGCTCAAGGAGAGAATGGTGCTCACTTCTCACTAGCAAAATGTCAACAACTCGCTAACTTGAGATAGGGAGTTTCTACTATAATGATATTTGCCTATACATGCCCAACATCCACTAAGCTCGAAGCCCCATATTTTTAAGTTATTAAAGTTTCTTATAGTCAAATTATTAAACCAAATTTATGAATACTCATGCTTTGCTTTTTTATAAGATTCTGAAAAAATACTATAAAATTATAGAATTCAAAATACTTATTTTTTGTGCCAAAATTTGGTAGCCCAAATTGATCTTTACAAAACAAAAACAAATAAAAATAAATGTAAAGGATTGGTTGAGTAGTTTGATCTACTTCATTTAAAAATAAAATAAACATCTGTTGTTAGTAGCACTGATAGGGTTTTGTCAGCGTTTCCACTTCAGTGTTTAACTCAATGAAAAAAAAAGTTCAAATGGACAACAATTTGCTAAAGTAACCAGGTTAGTCGTGTTTACCTTTAGCCTCCCATCAATTTGACTTACATACTAGTTGAGCTTGCTTGAGCTCAATCTTAGGCATTTAGTGGATAATAACTACTAACTAACCTTGATTGAGTTTATAGGCGACAATTAATCATTGTTAACCTAGCTAGCTAATGAGGACCAAGCTTAGTGGACCTACCACTTAAGATTAATCATTTAAGGTGTTGTGAAAAAGAGAGGTACACACACTCACAAGTAACTTAATGCAGAATTAATCTAGGAGTTTCAAGCACACATCTAAGCAAAGAAATTAAGAAATCAACAAGAACACGAGGATTTACACTAGTTTAGACCACAAAAGTGATCCTACATCCAATTGTTGGTGATGAGAAATTTATTATGGTGAACAACAAGAGAGTACAAGAGATTTTACAAGACAAACTAGAAGAAACTAGGTTAACTTTCTCCCCAAGAAACTCCAAATTTCTCTAAACCCTATTTCTCTATTCTATCTCTCTTCCGTATCTTCATACAATGAAAAACACGTCCCTTTTTATACTCTAAGATATATATGTATAAGCTAAAGACTAAATTCTAAGTTTTTAATTAAAACTAGGAAAGTCAAAGTTGCGCTCCTACGCAATGTTCCGTGCGCTCTAGCACCAAGTCTCTGACTTGACATGCTTCCAGACCCAGAATTCACACACCTATGCATATCACTTTATGCGCTTACACAAAGTCTCTGCTTGCAATGTCTGATGCTACATTTTGGCACCCCGGCGCAACTCCATATGTGCTTCTGTGTAAACCTGATGTCTACAGTGCACAAGTTGAGCCACTCTTCACAAATCTCCATCTTGGATCAAGCTTGTGTTCCATACTATAAACCGCCATAGTAAATTACCAACCACTTCCATCTTCAAGCTAAAAACGATCCACCTATTGCTCGTATCAAATCTAAAACTTGTATAAAATCTAAACAAGTATTGAACTTGATACTTGTAACGGGCTTAGTGATCATATCAGCTGGATTTCTTTCAGCATGAATCTTCACTACTAAAACCTTGCCTTCAGCAACAACATCCCTGATGAAAGGTAGCTTGTTGTCTATATGTTTTTTTTAATTCATGATACATTTGATTTTTAGTCAAATGTATAAAGCTTTGGTTGTCACAAAACACCTTCACTTTGTCTTGCCTCACAAAAATTCACCTACAAGCCCTTGCAGCCACAACGCTTCTTTGACAACCTCTGTGGTAGTAATATATTCAGCCTCAGTTGTTGAAAGAGCCACAACTGATTGTAAATTGGCTTTCCAAATGACAGTGCAACCAAACAATGTGAATACATAACCAGTTAACGACCTGCTTTTGTCAAGATCACCCGCAAAGTCTGCAACCACATAATCCACCAGCTTCTCATCAATGTTTTTGCTTCTCTTGTACAGTAAACCATAACTTGAAGAACTTTTGATGTACTTAAATATTCACTTGATAGCCTCCCAATGATTTTTACCTGAATTAGCTATGAAATGTGATGAACACTTAAATATGTATGTTTAATAAAAGCTTAATTTATCATATTATATTAATAGTGTTATTACATTCCTTAACTTAAGCATATTTGTGGTCTTTGTATATTTTGAAGTAGCTTTATCTTAATTTCAGTTTTTATGACAGGTTCGGTAAAATGGGCATAATTTTCTATTTATAGATCAGAATAGTACAGATCTTGATTTGTTGGAAAGCTACTTAAATTATCTACAAGATTGTGTTTCACAAGCATCATCAAATTAGAGCTCTTAGTGGACAAAAAATGAGCTTGAAGTGAAACCATCTGTAGTTTCAGTCCAGCCTGACCATGCCTCAATTTTTTGACCATATCTCTTGATATACGTATCCAAATTGTATGAATCAAGATGTTCTAGAAAGCTGAGAAAAATATATACAATTTTATGAAGACATGCAACCAAAATTCTAAATAATTCGGTGCCGAAATTGGTGGTCAAAATCAGTGCACATGATAATCCAAATTATCAACAAGATATTTGACAATTATCCCTTTATAATTTAACAAGTTTGTGACCCATTAGGGCATCTTGGCTTTGGTTGGGATCTTTTGTTATTGCATTTTTCTCTCTTGTGTTTTTTTGTTATTAATAAATCTTCTTTTTCTTGTAATTTATTTTCTTTCTTTTATAATGTCTTGCTAAATTATCTTTTGCTAAGATGAACGGGTGAAACCCTTGATATAAGAATAACGATTTTTCAACCCTTGACATGTGCTTAATAATCATAATCTCGAGTTGTTTATTTTATATGATTTATATTTATTTCTCTAATCAATCTTGACACCACTCATAAAGTAGATGTCTTGATCCATTGTAGACAATCCTTGACATATCAAATGCTTGGATCCTTTCTTGATGTCGTATAGTTATTCCTTACTGACACAAGTCTAGTTAGGAACCTTGATTTGTTGTAGACATATAGTGATTGGCACAATGGATGCTTGAACCCATTTACAAAAAGTGGTATAAATATTGGTAATGAAACAAATATAATTCATATAACTAAAATGGACTTAAATGACATACCTTCCGATTGGAACATCCTTGTTGTGCGGATTCCAATTGAGTTATAATTAGGTTCATTATCCTTATTTGATATATCAAGGGTGGATCGCCTAACCTTAGCTTTCATTGATATTGTGTTAGTTTCTTTTACTTGTGTATTTCATTTAATCTCGTTTATTATGAACTTGTTCCTTTGTTTGCTATGGTAGGTTTTTCCACCTATTTATATGGATGGTTGATGCGTTCGAAACTAGCAAGTATACTAGTCGCACAAGTAATAAAGTGATAAGTAAGATATCGTTACCACGAGGACTGATTCTAATTGAATTTGTTATTTCCAGCAACAATTAACTAAATGGGGGGTTTTGTTGGTTGATTAACTAGATGAAAAACTGAATACGATGGTAATTAATGAATAACACAATGCAAACTTAATTGAAATGGGAATTAATCAATGATAGAAACCTGGTCAAGGGATCCTTCTCTACCACAAGATATGGATTTGCGAATTAATTGTAGAATTGTCATCCAATTACACCATTGAAATTATCAACCGTAGATAACAACAAGCTCTGTTATCCCAATCTTTCCTTACTTTGTTGTTAAATAAAACAGGCTCTTTATTTAATCTCTATCCATTAAACAACCTAGAACAAGCTCTCTAAATTTAATTCAATGGATGCATTACGATAAGAAAGATAGGTTGATCTAAGCAATAAACACACAAGCTCGGATTATTTAACTTAGGTTGTATTCTCCAATTGCAATCTCTGATCACAATTTTGCTACTAAGGATTAGAAATTCAAGACAATTACGGATCAAGATTTCTAGTCTAGCAATAGACAACAACCAGATTATATTCAGTTGGCCATTCCAAATACAATCCAGCAAGCAATCATAAGCATTAGATATAGGAAAATACAAGCAACTTCAATTAGAGAATTGGATAACAACTTCTTGCACAATCAACTTACAAAAACCATATCAGGGGCTTTGAAATCACCCTCAACCAATTCAGATTCAGTTACACATGTTTAAGAACGTGGTAAATACAATACAACATGGAGACATTCCAGAAAATGAAAGGGAAGGGAAAAACTTAGCAAATTTGATGTAATTCTCTTTGGATTGTAGTTCTTCCTCTTTCCAAGCTTCCTTTCTCCTTCAAGAACTCCAAGAGATGAAAGAATTCCAGAGCTGCAGCCTCCACCACGTTCTCCCCTCTTCAAGTTATGAAAATAAGACCCTAAAATGTGTTTAAATACTCTGCTACAGTAACCTGCTACAGTGTCCCGTATTATACATGCTACAGTGATTTGTGGAATTACATTTCTATACTTCTCACACTGTTTTGATTACAACTTTTGGTACACTGAATGGATTTATAAACCGTAAATTTCTCCAGAAAATAGACTTCGAGAGCTTTCCAACGGTATATAATATGTCGTCGGGTTCATTGTATATCAATACAATTAAATCCGAGAAGATCACTGACTAGCAGAGGTGAAAATGAAGGGTTTTACTCCATTTTTGTGCAAGTTGCTCCAAAACTCCTACAAACATCAAAACCACACAAAAACATAAAAATACCAAGGAATATAGCAAAGAAACATGGACGAATTGATATAAAAGTAATACATAAATAGACACCTATCAAATTCCCCCACACTTAGACTTTGCTAGTCCTCGAGCAACTAAAATATGAAACAAAACTAAACCGAAACAGAATCAAAGAAAAATTAAAACACACACAAATGCTTCAACTTGCAAATAGGCCTCAAAGATTGTACTTAATTATAACCCAAGGAAAACTTCAAAATAATGCACTTGATCAAGAATTTCATTCAAGATTAGTTTCGCTTCACTTCAATTCCTCAAGTGTGTGTGTGTAGAGCCATTCTCACCTAATCACTTGTAACCCGGATGAGTTTATGCATAAAAATGAATCATATTTAATATTGAAGATGTGTGTATAAATGAACTCCATAGGCCTGCTTTTCAAGTCACTCTCCACTAATGTAGACATGCACAACACCAAGGATCAAGTAGGACTTTATTAAGCTTGTAACGTTTGGCTTGGGTGAAGGTATGATAAAGGATAATAATTTGGCTCAAATCACCCACAAACACATAAATCATTCAAGACTATGTAGAGCTCAACCCTATAACACAACTTCATTTCAATTCACCAGGTTACTCCCCCAAACTTATTTAGAACACTCAATCTTTTTTTTTTTTTTTGCAGAAAACAAAAGAAAACTATACCCTCACACTTTGTTGTTTCATTCTTTTTAAGAACACTTAAGGGTATAGATCTCTTATTCTTCTTCTTTTGTTCTCTTTTTTTTTCTTTTTTTTCTTTTTTTTATTACACTTCCCCTCCCCCACACTTAAACAACACATTGTCCTCAATGTGTAAGTACGTGGACGATAAGTACAGATTGTTTTTTTTCTTTTTTTCTTTTTTTTTTTAAACACAATAGAACTCACTTGCATTGCTCATGACACATCCCAACCTCCTCTAACTTCCCAAAACCAGAACATAGCTCAAAATTTAATTGTGAATGATCTACATGCTCATAGGTAAGGGATAAACTGTTTGGAACAAATTCATTTGAGGTTAGGAAATCTTTTAGTGAGTTAACAAAGAAAAAGGCTTACAGAGGCTCAAAGGGGTAACTAGGGATCAATTTCAGTCAAGGTTGGCTATTAAGGCTCAAACGGTCCAAAGATGGCCTAAATCATTTCCCCAATGTTGCACAGTCTAGGATTTCGCCTCGAGTGACCATCAAACAAGTTCTAGAATTCATTGAAATCTGAAGAAACATTTAAATTACATAAACTTTCTCTAAGTGAACAAATAACTCAGTGATAATAGCTCAGTGCTCAATGTTGCACAAGGAATCAAAGGCAAAGCGAAAACCAATAAACATTTCAAGCACACAGATCCATGCATCATTTATCATTTTCCAAGAGTTATTCTTAATTCAATCATTATCTTATCATCGACCCACAAAATGCAAGAAAAGAGGTACGTGGCGTTGTTACACCTGAGTAAAGATTGTATATTTCAACAATCCTTAGGACCAGTAGCCCGCAGACTTAAGGTTTCCAGCCTATATACCTTTATTATGAAAGAACAAAACGAGAAACAAGATACTTCAAACAACATGAAATAAACAAACTACAGATTTATTTGGAGAGAATGCATTTCAAGAGTTAAGGAAACCCCATATTCTGCCATTCTCAGATTTTTCCACAATTTTTTTTTGTCAGAACTGGTAAAGACACAAAAATACATAACAACTCTAAATTACATAAAATTAAACCTACTCATGAAATAACAAAGTCCAACAAGTCAGCAAACAAAAACAAGTCAGTTAGAATGGGTCTAAAAAGTTTAGAAGTTAGCCTCCTTATTCAGCCACTATGGATTGAAGAGATCCAGAATGCGTTTCAAGAGAACTTAAACTTTTTAAGCCACTACTCTAAAAGCAAAGATTAGAAAATATTACCTACAGTGAAAGAAACAATCTGAAAAAAAAAACTCAAAAGAAATGACATAAAAAAGACTCAAATAAACACAATAAAGAAAAAGCAAACGAAAAGGAAGTAAACCAGCAGATAGAGATTACAGATGGAGCGTTAAATCCAGTTTACGCCTCTTATTGCCTTCTCCAAACCAATCTATCCGAGATATTGTTGGATCAGGCGAATAGACGAATGCTTGTAATTTGTCAATTAACTCCTTTGCAGTCGAAGCTGTAACCAGGATTTGCCTCGCCGACTGTGAGATGAAGTTTTTTTCTACTGCTTGATCAAGAAAAGACAACAAACCATCAAAAAAATTATTGATATTTAATAAACCAATAGGTTTCCGATGGATGTTTAGCTGTGCCCAAGAGGTGATTTGAAATATCTCCTCTAATGTACCATAACCACCGGGCAAAGCTATAAATGCATCAGATTTAATGACCATATGTGCAATACGCTCATGCATGCTAGAGACCTGTAACTCTTCCCCGATTGTATTGCCTACGATATCTCATACAGCTAATGGTTTAGGGATAATGCCGAGAACTTTGCTCCCTCCTAGGGATGCAGCTGTCGACACACATCCTATTAACCCAAGACTACCCCCTCCATAAATCAAATGAATACCCCTCGCAGCTAATGTCCTACCAAGATCAAGAGCTGCCGTTGTAAACTCTCCATCCTTACCAAATTACGATCCACAAAATACGCATATATTTTGGAATCGCCGAATTGGTGTTTTCTCCATTTCTAGAAGTGCTCTAAACTTGTGCAAGACAACGATGTACGTTAGGTATTATGCGATTCAAGTGCAAAACAGGTTATAAAATGACAGTTGAGAATATGTAAAATGGATATATACACACGTAAAACTCTCAAATTTGACACATGGGGACATAATTTCGGTGGGCGATGCTCGATGCAGATTTATCGCCCCAAAATTTGAAAAAATGAGATATGCTTTCGGCGAGGTTTGACAAAACCTACACCCTTGTCTCCCATGTGAAGCATGAAAAATGGAGATACACTTTCGGCGGGGGTTAACAAAACCTCCACACTTGTCTCCCACGCAAAACATGAAAAATGGAAATACACTTTCGGCAGAGGTTGACAAAACCTCCACACTTGTCTTCCATGTGAAGCATTAAAAATGGAGATACACTTTCGGCGGAGGTTGACAAAACCTCCATACTTGTCTCCCACATGTACTTATGCCATAAGGTAGTCATATGGTTTGTCAAAAAGAAAACTTGAAATTAAAAAAAACAAAATCAACAGACAACAACAACAACACAAAAACAATATTGATAATCAGATCAAACGAAACAAGAAAAAAATTCGACAACAACAACACACATTCAAATATACAAGTAGTTGTGATTGTGGCTCACATCTTCCTCTGGTTTTACGTCCAGTAATGGCTGAAACGCCTTCTTTGAGTCAAGGATTTGCTTCCCATCCAGTTTTCTTATAAACTGGCAAACAGGGTCTTTTTTAGTCAGATTCCCTAGACTATAACACTGCAATTCATCACGAAATTGTGTCCATAGATTAAGCAATTCACGCTGAACAAGTCCGCAGGAATGTGACTCAAGAGTTAATAAAACATTATCCAGCGACTCATTAATCAAACCATTCTTAATAAACGAAAGTTTTTCTTCTCTGTTCCTAGACACAAAACTTAATGAACGACAAGTCTGGTTACAATTCCATCTAGCACATTTATAACATACTTGTAACCTTTTTACTCTTCGCCTCTTGGCATAGTAGCTTTTCCCTAGACCAGGCATATATTTTGCGAGATTAATGTCAGGTTTACCGGACAATCTCACCTTGGCTTCAATAAGCCATCGGATATCCGCAGGCATATTTAAGAGCATCAACACCCAAAGTCTAGTCATCCGTACTTTATAAATCTTGAACACAGCATTTTGAGGAATTGAAGGGAAATATTTACGAAGGTTCGACATAAAGATATCAGCATCCATTGAAGAGGAGAAAAGGAAAGATATTACCAGTAATTCGTTTGAGTCTATTCCTCTCCAAGATATGTACGCTTCAAACCTTCAAGCAATGGCTTCAATTCTTGTTTCGGTATTTCCTCAAGCTGATCAATTTGATGGCCTACGAATGGAATCTCCTCGAGACACGAAAATCGATCATTATTACCTTATTTTATTTTTCTTTTCTTTTCTTTTATTTATTTTTCAAAAACATTGGGTTGCCTCCCAATAAGCGCTTGGTTTAACGTCCTCAGCCCGACGTTGGTTCCATCGTGGGAGGGTCTAATCTCTGCTGTGCTTCTCTAGTAGGCTTGGATCCTTCTTCCAACAAGAATTGGTGCATGCATATGGCTGGGCTTCGGATGTTAGCAATCGTCCACCCAATAGCTATTTTGTGATCTGTCAGTATTCGGACGAGTTTCTCTTCTTGTAGTGGTGCAAGGCCCATTTCTATTATAACTGGCAAAGAATCATTCTCACCCAAGAATCCATGATTCAGATGATCTGGCAGTGACTTAAGCTCCAAGGTATTGGCTTTCGTCACAGAAGGAAGAAGTTTCTCATTAGATAAACTAAATTGAATGTACGAAACATCATACCTATTTGTGGTTATTGCTATGGTCTCATCTAAGCTTGCCACAGCTTCCTCAATTTCTTTGGACACTTGTATCAAAATTCCTGACTCATTGGAATTTTCCGTCCTTATATGCTCACTAATAGCTACATCCAATCCATTCTTGCGAGTAACTCAAAATATTGTTGTGGCAAAGAATCAACAACGTCAACTGCAAAAACAGAATGTAAGTCACTAGAGTACCTCATTGCCTCAAAAATATTGAAACATATCACCTTGCCATCAAACTCTATGATGAGAGTGCCATCATGAACATAAATCTTGGTTCTAACAGTTTTCGAGAATGGTCTCCCTAAAAGAATCGGAGTTGGATTAGGAGATGTCTCATTCTTTATTTCAAGAGCATAAAAGTCTACTGGGAAAAGCAATTGATTCACCTGCACAAGCACATCTTCCACAACTCTTTTGGTATATGCATTAAAACGATCAGCAATTTGAATGGTAATACCAATTTCCGCAAAAGGTCCAAGATTTAAAGAAGCATAAATAGAATATGGCATGATGTTAATAGATGCTTCTAAATCTAACATAACTCTTTCAAACTTGGTTTTACCAATGGTGCATGGCATGGTGAACGTACCTGGATCTTTGCACTTTGGAGGAATTTTCCTTTGCAATACAGCTGAAACATCTTCCCCCACACTTACTTTCTCATTTCTTTTTAACTTTCTTTTGCTGGTGCATAACTCCTTGAGACATTTTGTATAATGAGGTACTTGCTCGATAGCATCCAGAAGTGGTATATTTACCTCGATTTTGTGAGAAGTTTCCAGGATTTCTTGTTCTTGTTCCTCCTTCTTCGATTTTGCAAATCTACTAGGAAAAAGTGGAGGAGAACATATGAAGGAATGGGAGTTATAGGATTTACCTGAGAAGTCAGTGTTTTGTTCATGGTGGAAGTGGTGTCATCTCCTTCATCAGTTTGTGATTTCTTTGGCAGGACATCTAATTGCTCTTCATTTTGCAAAGTTATCGCACAAGAATTCTCTCTTGGATTGATCATCGTTTGACAAGATAATTCTTCTGAGCCTTGGCCCTCGAATTTGCTCATGCTAGTGGCCAATTGTCCCATTTGATTTGCCAGGTTTTGGATACTTGCCCCAGTTTCCTGCTGGAATTGCATTGTGTTAGTGGCAAGTGCATTAACAATATCCTGGAGTGACATACCTGAGTTTTCTGGAGCTGGTTGTGGTGCTGGTTATGGCATTGGTGGTGGTTGCATTTGAAATGGTTGTTGCACTCTAAGTTGATTAAAACCTTGTGGCCGATTTGGTATGGCATTTGGGGCGATTGGTTGATGATTCCAGTAACTGAAATTAGGGTGATCTTCCCATCCAGCATTACAAGTGTTAGAGAAGGGATCATACCATTGCCTTGTTTGTCCTGAAAATCCATCCATGGTATTGGCTTGTTCCATATCTCCTTGCAAAGTTGGATACATGTCGATTGGATGCTCCATGGTAGAATATACCTCACATGCATAAGATTTCTGCATATGTCCTACAGCCATGTTTTCCACAAGAGAAGTTAACTCAAAAAGTTGTTGTTCAATGTTCGGAGTGCTTACCTCATTTACTCTCCATGGTAGTTGTGGCTCAAATCCGCCACTGAATTGATGGAAGTTTACTGCCATGTCGTTTAAACACAAACAATCAAAAAAGAAAAACAAACAAAAATATGAATCAATAATGAAAACAAAATAACAAATCGATTAGAAAATCAATCCCCGTCAATGGCACCAAAAACTTGATGCGTTCGAAACTAGCAAGTATACTAGTCGCACAAGTAATAAAGTGATAAGTAAGATATCGTTCCCACGAGGACTGATTCTAATTGAATTTGTTATTTTCCAGCAACAATAAACTAAATGGGGGGTTTTGTTGATTGATTAACTAATGAAAAAACGAATAGCAAATGAAGAATAACACAAAGCAAAGTTAATGAGTGAAAAATCAATGAGAGAAAACCTGGTTAAGGGATCCTTCTCTACCACAAGATATGGATTTGCGAATTAATTGTAGAATTGTCATCCAATTACATCATTGAAATTATCAACCGTAGATAACAACAAGCTCTGTTATCCCAATCTTTCCTTACTTTGTTGTTAAACAAAACAGGCTCTTTATTTAATCTCTATCCATTAAACAACCTAGAACAAGCTTTCTAAATTTAATTCAATGGATGCATTACGATAAGAAAGATAGGTTGATCTAAGCAATAAACACACAAGCTCGGATTATTTAACTTAGGTTGTATTCTCCAATTGCAATCTCTGATCACAATTTTGCTACTAAGGATTAGAAATTCAAGACAATTACGGATCAAGATTTCTAGTCTAGCAATAAATAACAACCAGATTATATTCAGTTGGCCATTTGAAATACAATCCAGCAAGCAATCATAAGCATTAGATATAGGAAAATACAAGCAAATTCAATTAGATAATTGGATAACAACTTCTTGCACAATCAACTTACAGAAACCCATATCAGGGGCTTTGAAATCACCCTCAACCAATTCAGATTCAGTTACACATGTTTAAGAACGTGGTAAATACAATACAACATGGAGACATTCCAGAAAATGAAAGGGAAGGGAAAAACTTAGCAAATTTGATGTAATTCTCTTTGGATTGTAGTTCTTCCTCTTTCCAAGCTTCCTTTCTCCTTCAAGAACTCCAAGAGATGAAAGAATTCCAGAGCTGCAGCCTCCACCACGTTCTCCCCTCTTCAGTTATGAAAATAAAACCCTAAAATGTGTTTAAATACTCTGCTACAGTGACTTGCTACAGTGCCCCGTATTATACATGCTACAGTGACTTGTGGAATTATATTTCTATACATCTCACACTGTTTTGATTACAACTTTTGGTACACTGAATGGATTTATAAACCGTAAATTTCTCCAGAAAATAGACTTCGAGAGCTTTCCAACGGTATATAATACGTCATCGGGTTCATTGTATATCAATACAATTAAATCCGAGAATATGGTTGACTAGCAGAGGTGAAAATGAAGGGTTTTACTCCATTTTTGTGCAAGTTGCTCCAAAACTCCTACAAATATCAAAACCACACAAAAACAGTAAAAGACCAAGGAATATAGTAAAGAAACATGGACGAATTGATATGAAAATGATATATAATTAGACGCCTATCAATGGTCTTACCACCTTTTAGTTTTGCTTTACATTTGAATGATCGATAGTACCGCCTACCATCTTAACTTTTATTTGTTGATATTATCTTGTCATTTATTTAAATCGTTCATATCATATTTGCTTACCTTATAGCCGCTAAATCCCCTTCCTCATGGATCGACCCCGGTCTCACTGGGTTTATTACTTCGACACTCATATACTTGGGAGATGATCCTATTTTTGGATATGTCAAGTTTTTGGTGCTGTTGCTAGGGAAGGTAAAATTCGGCGTACAAAATTGTAAGTATTCCCTTTTCTCTCTCTTTTTTTTTTTTTAAAGATCTTAATTTTTCCTTTTGTCTGCTCATCTTTTCTTTCCTTTTCTTTTTGGAAATTGCATGAAAATTTGTTTACGCATATCTAGTGGTAGATTTGTTCGGAAAACATCATCTTCCTTAGAAAACATGGCTGATAATCAAGCGGAAAGGTTCGTGGATGAAAGGGACAATCGTTCCCAACAAAATGATCAAAACCAACCAAGAACCCTCAGAGATTACATGAATTCAGTAAGGACTAGTGCACCATCTTGTGTGGTTTCTCCTCCCGATGCAATCCATTTCAATTTCAAACTGAGTTTTGTTCGACTTTTACCCATCTTTTATGGCCTTGATATGGAGAATCCATATTTGCATTTAATAATCTTTGAAAAGGTATGTAACTTCTACAGTGACCCAAATTGTAGCATAAATACCATTAGATTAAAGCTTTTTCCTTTTTCTTTAAAAGATAAATATAGAACATGGCTACCAAATTTGAGGTCAAGTTCCATCAGTTCATGGGATGAGATGAAATAACAATTTTTAAAAAAAAAATTTCTTGCCCATAGAACAAATTCTCTTAAAAGACAAATCTCCTCACTCAAAAACAAGGAGAAACCCTTTACCAATGTTGGGATAGGTGTAAAGTATTACTTAATGCCTATCCTCATCATGGTTTTGAAACTTGGAGAATAGTTGCACACTTCTATGAAAGGTTAACACCTCAAGATAGGCAACTAGTAGAGCTAATGTGTAACAGAGAATTTGGAGATAAAGACCCTGAGGAAGCACTTGACTACCTAGATTCCTTAGTAGACAAAGCCCAAAATTGGGACACTACTGGCACTTATGAGGCACCAAGCAAAGCCCCAACCTCGACATCCAATAGAGGCATTTACAATCTTAGGGCAGACCATGACCTTTAAGCCAAATATGCATCCCTAGCTAGAAAAGTCGAGGCTTTATAAATGAAAAAGAGTGGTCAATTGAATTCTATTCAAGAAATTGTCTGTCGCATTTGTAATGATAATGACCATCCTATTGATAAGTGCCCAACTTTACTCTCCTTTAGGGAATGTCTCCATGAACAAGCTAATGCCTTGAACACTTTCAAAAGGTCAAATCACAATCCATACTCATAAACCTACAATCCCGATTGGAGAAATCATCCAAATTTTACTTGGAAAAACGATAATCATGCATAATCTTCATAAGTCCCTTTTCAAACACGTCAAAATTTTCAAAATTCTCATGATCACGCATATGCTTCTCCTTCTAAGAATGATCTTGAAGAGACATTACATTCATTCATTATAAAGCAAGAGACTTTCAATAGTCAAATTGCTTAAACATTAGCAAATTTGTCAGACACTCTTGCAAAATTTGCATCTACATCTAGCATCTAAGAAAAAAAGAAATTTCCTTCTCAAACATTGCAAAACCCTAAAGATCAATCTAACTCAAATGCAGGGAGTTCAAGTAGCCATTATTTGGACCAAGCCAAATCAGTCATGACCCTTTGCAATGGTAAGGTTGTTAAAAAACACATTTCTAAACCTTATGAGAAAGAAGAAGAATCGATCTGTAAAGGTCAGGAAGAGGTTACCAAATCAACACCTAACGAAGAAGAATTCAAATCCCCATCTGTGCCTTCATTTCCTTAAGCATTAGCCACACAAAAGAAGCCAACTGACAATTCTGAAATCTTTAAAATTTTCAAACAAGTAAAGGTCAACATTTCTTTGCTAGATGTGATCAAACAGGCACCTTCTTATGCAAAATTTTTGAAAGATTTGTGCACTGTGAAAAGAAAACTGAATGTGAAAAATAACGTCTTTTTAGCTGAGCAAGTTAGTGCTATTCTTCAAAACAATAATACAGTGAAATATAGGGATCTAGGTTGTCCTATGATTTCATGTGTTATTAGAGACCATAAAATCAAACAAGCTTTACTTGATCTTGGTGCTAGTGTAAATTTGCTTCCATACTCGGTTTTTCAGAAACTCAATCTAGGTGAGTTAAAATCGACTTCTGTGATTCTTTTGCTTGCTGATAGATCAGTTAAAGTGCCAAGAGAAGTAGTAGAAGATGTGTTAGTTCAAGTAGATAAATTCATTTATCCAGTGGATTTTATCGTCATGGATACACAACCGGTGGAAGTATGTAATTCAATTCCTATCATTTTAGGGCATCCATTTCTAGCTACCTCTAATGCTTTGATTAATTGCAGGAATGGAGTCATGAAGCTATCATTCAGAAACATGACATTGGAACTTAACATTTTTAATATATGCAAACAACCACATGAAGAAGATGATGAAATTGAGGAGGCCAATATGATTGAAACTATTGTGGAAGACCACATCCAAAAAAAAGGTTCTTTTGATCTTTTGGAATCCTATTTAGTCAATTCATTAGAATCAAGTATGGAACTAGAGTTTGATTATTTTGATACATGTTCTTTACTGGATTGTGCACAGGTGATAGAAAAAGACTCGAAATCACGATTTGAAGAATTGGGACAAATGAATGAAAGCAGGTAATAGGAAGCTCCCGAGTTAGAACTGAAGCCCTTACCTGAGGGACTAAAATACGCATATCTTAGGGAGAATCAGACATATCCGGTGGTAATTTCTTCATCCCTCACAAGCAAGCAACAAGGTAAGTTGATACACATACTTAAAAGGCATAAAAATGCAATCGGATGGACTTTAAAAGACATAAAAGGCATTAACCCTTTGATTTGTACACATAGAATATATTTAGAAGAAAATGCCAAAACATCCCAACAACCTCAAAGGAGATTAAATACCCATATGAAAGAGGTCATTAGGGCTGAAGTTTTCAAACTACTTGATGTGGGAATTATCTACCCTATTTCTGATGGTAAGTGGGTAAGCTCTACATAAGTAGTACCTAAGAAATCTGGCATTACAGTAATAAAAAATTAGAAAGGTGAATCATTACCAACTCGTGTCTCATCTAGTTGGAGTTTGTGCATTGATTATAGAAAATTAAATGCTGTCACCAGAAAAGACCATTCCTTACCATTCCTTGATCAAATTCTAGAAAGAATAGCAGGGCACTCCTACTACTACTTTCTCGATGGATACTCAGGCTATTATCAAATTCCCATTACACTTGAAGACCAAGAAAAGACCACATTCACGTGCCCTTTTGGCACTTTTGCATTTAGAAGGATGCCTTTTGGACTTTGTAATCGCCAACTACTTTTCAACGATGCATGTTAAGCATTTTCAGTGACATGGTTGAGCATTGTTTGGAAGTTTTCATGGATGATTTAATTGTCTTTGGTAACTCTTTTGATAATTATCTTGAAACCTTAGAAAAAGTCCTAAAAAGGTGTGTAGAAAAAGGTCTTATTTTGAATTAAGAAAACTGTCATTATACGGTGACTTTGGGAATTTTCTTAGGTCATGTGGTGTCTTCTAAGGGAATTGAAGTGGATAAAGCAAAAGTGGAATTAATTTCCTATTTGTCTCCACCAAAAATAGTTAAAGAGGTCTATTCATTCTTAGGGCATGCTGGATTTTATAGGAGGTTCATAAGAAATTTCAGTGCTATATATAAACCTCTTTGTAACCTCTTAATAAAAGACACTTCTTTTGAATGGACTCAAGAATGTCAAAATGCTTTTGATAAGTTAATTGGAGTTTTAACAACTACCCTAATTATGCAATCTCCTGATTGGTCCTTGCCTTTTGAATTGATGTGTGATGTAAGTGACTATGTCGTTGGCGCTGTCTTAGGACAAAGAAAAGAAGGTAAGCCATATGTGATACATTATGCAAGTACGGCTTTAAATGATGCACAAATGAATTACACAACAACTGAAAAAGAACTACTTGCAATAGTATTTACATTGGATAAATTTTGATCTTATTTAATTAGTTCTCCAACCATTGTTTACACCGACCATGCAGTTGTGAGATATTTAATGTCTAAACAGGATACAAAACCTAGATTAATACAGTGGATCTTATTGCTCTAAGAATTCAACGTCACAATAAAGGATAAGAAAGGAGCCGAAAATGTCGTTGCAGATCATCTGTCAAGATTAACGACAGAGACATTAATTGAAACTTCACCTATCAATGACTTTTTTTCTGATGAATTTTTATTCTCTGTTGTTATAGTACCTTGGTTTGCTAACATTGTAAATTTTCTTGCAATCGGCGAAATGCCACCTCATTAGAATGCTCAAGACGAAAGGAAGTTTTTGATTGAGGTGAAAATTTTTTATTGGGATAACCTATATCTGTTCAAATATTGTCTGGACCAAAAAATTAAAAGATGCATACTCGACAATGAGGTAAGTAGTGTCATTAATTTTTGTCATTCCGAAGCATGTGGAGGACATTTTTCATCTAAAAAAACAGCTACTAAAATCTTACAATGTGGATTTTATTGGCCCACCTTATTTAAAAATGCACATGCATTTTGCAAAACTTATGAAAATTGACAAAAATTGGGATCCATCTCAAAATGAAACATGATGCCTTTGAATTCCATTCTTGTTGTTGAAATCTTTGACTATTGGGGTATTGATTTTATGGGACCTTTTCCACCTTTATTTGGTTTTGTGTACATTCTTGTTGTAGTAGACTATCTTTCAAAAATGGTCGAAGCAATTCTATATTGAAACAATGATCACAAAATAGTTATCAAATTCTTGAAAGAGAATATCTTGTGTAGATTTGGAATTCCTCGAGCCATTATTAGTGATAGGGGTGCACATTTTTGTAACAAACCATTTGAAACTCTAATGAAGAAATATGGAATAACCTATAAAGTTTCTACACCTTATCACCCGCAAATAAGTGGACAAGTTGAATTAGCTAATAGGGAGATAAAACAGATCTTAGAAAAAACGGTTAACCCAAACAGTAAAGATTGGTCTTTAAGACTTAATGATGCATTTTGGGCTTACCAAACTGCTTTCAAAACTTCGTTAGGAATGTCTCCTTATAGATTAGTTTGTGGAAAACCTTGTCACTTGCCTGTAGAAATTGACAATAAAGCTTATTAGGCCATTAAAACATTTAACACAAATTTGGATGATGCTTGCAAGTTACGAAAACTCTAACTTAGTGAACTTGAAGAAATCAGGAATGAGGCTTATGAAATTCTAAAATCTACAGAGAAAAAATGAACGTTTTTTATGATAAATTCTTTATTAGAAAATCTTTTAAACCTTCACAAAAAGTTCTTTTGTATGATTCAAGATTTCACTTGTTTCCTAGTAAGGTTTGGTCTCGTTGGACTGGACCTTTCATTGTTAAAAATGTTTTCTCTCATGGAGTAGTTGAAATTGAAAACCCAAAGAATGGTAATGTTTTTAAAGTTAATGGACAACGGTTAAAACCATTCTTTGAAAATTTTGATCAAAATGAAGAGTCCACTGCTTTAGTCGATCCTATTTAAGGATTGATTTTTCTCGGTCAAGTGGTAGATACGGTACTTCGTGGCTTTTAAAGTCGGTTTTTCAGTTCCCTCAAAACTGTTGCTCACCTTGCATTCGTTTTCTTTTCCTCTCTCTCTTTTTTTTTCACATAGATACCATTCTCTCGACTCTACACACAAGTTTTCCCTCTCTTTCTCAAAATAATTTGCTTAAAATTTACAAAACTCGCGCAGAAAGACTAAAGATATTTGATGCACAAGGGTATTCCTGCTGATTTAAGATGTTTAATTGAAGCCAAGGTTTGATTTTCTTATGAGTTTTTAGATAATCTTATTTCCCACATGCCAGGTTTGGAAAACGCTCTCACGCCAACAAGCCAAGAGTGAAAAGGTTACAAGATTATCACAGATGTGCAAGATGGACTTGTAACCAACATTGTCGCTTCTTGGGATATTTGTCTAATAATCGAAAGGATAAACTGTAATTCATTAAGAATGGATTGAGTAGGGAGTCTTTGGATAATATCCAATTAACTCTTGAGACGCATTCTTGTGGAATTGTGCAACGTGAAACTTTGAAATTGTGGACACAATTTCAAGACAAGCAGGAACATTATAGTATTAGGAATCTAACTCAAAATGACCCTCTTTGCTAGTTTATAAGAAAACTGGATAGGAAGCATATCTCCAACTCATAGAAAGTGTTTAAGCCATTTCTGGATGTAAAACCAGAGGAAGATGTGAGCCAAAATCACAACTACCTATCCATATGCATGTGTGCTATCATTTTTGAATTTTAATGCCTTGCAGCTGTCATTTTTGAATTAATATCTCTATCTTTCGATTGACTCGTGCATTTATTGTGTCTTATTTCTGTCATTTTTTTGAATTTCTATGCCTTATTGTCAAACTTTTTCAACAAACAGCCGAGCCACCTATGTAGATGTCATCATTAGAATACCTTTTTCCACTTCATAAATATGACATCTCTTTTTCTTCACTTCACATATATAGTTAGGGAGTTGCATAGACATGGAGGGAACTTCAAAATGTCGAATCCAAAAGATATGTGTATTTTGTGGATCTTGACCTGGAAAAAGTGAAGAGTTTATAGCAGTAGCAAATTATCTTGGTAGGCTATTAGCTGAAAGAAAGATTCATGTGGTTTATGAGAGAGGTAGCCTCGGGTTAATGGGTTGTGTGTCAATAGCTGCACTCGTAGGAGGTAGTCAAGTTTTAAGTATTATTCCTAAAGCTTTGGCTGTAGAAAGTATCGTTGGAAAAACAGTTGGGAAAGAGTTACAGGTCTCCTCTATGCATGAATGCATGGCATATATGCTTATCAATTCAGATGTCCTTATTGCTTTACCAGGTGATTTTGGTACTCTTGAACGAATTTTTCAAATTGTCTCTTGGGCCCAATTGAATCTCCATCAAAAAACCGATAGATTTGTTGCATGTTAAAAATTTCTTCGATCCTTTGATACATTTTATTAATTCAGCTATAGAGCAAAATTTTATCCCTTATTCGGTGAGACAGATCCTTGTTTCTGCCACTTCTGCTAGTGAATTACTTAAAAAATTACAAGCAATCAAGTATGAACCTGACCCAGCTATAACTCAAATTAATTGGACAGGGGGATAAAACAAAAAGTGGAAACTGGATCTGAATCTTCGTTTGTAATTTTTCTTATCTTTTATTTTATTTGTAGCATTTTATTTTGTGAGTCTTTTAGGTCGTCTCTCTTGAATAACAGAAGCTTCAGGTAATGTCTCTTATACTTAATCTCTCTACATTTAAATATTGAGGACAATGTTTCCTTTGGTTAGGGGGGAAGGATAGTAGATATAAGTGTGTTTTAAATTTTCTTTTTCTTGCAAAAAAAAAAAAGCGAGTTAGTAATTAGATTTAGAGTATGGTGTAAGGAGTTCAAATTCTCTTGAGACGCATTCTGGGTCAAGAATGGCAGAGTAAAGAAGGCCAGTTTGAACTCTTGAAACACACTCTAACCAATTTGTCATTTTATTTTGATTTTGCATTTTTGAAGACTCATTTTAGCTAACTTGATATTATTTAGTTTTGATTTTTTAATTTTATAATGAGGATGTCTTATTCACTTCAACTTGAATTATTCAAATCTATGAACTCTCACAACCTTATCATTTAATAAACTGTGTGCTCATGTACTCGTTAAGCAAGTATTCATGAATCTTTCTTCACACACACATACTTTGATGCATGATTGTGGATTGCAAAATGAAATGTTGCAATATTTGAGTTCTTTTATTTTGTTTATGATAACAACAAAAGGAAGGGAAAAGTAAAAAAAAAAAAAAGTGAAAGCAAAAAAAAAAGAGAGAGAAAAAAGCAAAAAGAAAGGCAATCACGGATAAGTTTGGTCTCGTAGCCTTCTTAATTCGAGCAATTAAGCCTGAGGGGTGCCTCAACACCTAATACCCTAAGACCAACTGGTTTGGGAGCTATTAGCCCAAAGCTCGTTATGTGAATTAAGGAGTAAGCTTAATGGGATTGAACATTGCACTATCCACAAGTTTCTAAGCAAAAATAAAGCATCGGCAACTCAAGTCGTTAAGCTAGTAGGGGTGTCTTAACACCTAATGCCTTAAGGCCAACTGGTCTGGGAGTCATTAGCCTAAGGCTCGCTACATGAGTTGAAGATGCAATCTTTAAAAAAAAAAAAAAGAAAAAAATATATAAATAAAAATAATTATGAATGAATGTCCCCTGCCTAAGGTTGTTAGCCTTAACAAATATTAGAACCAATATGACTTCTTTCTAATAAGCCCCATAGTCATGTGTCGACTAAGCACAAAAAGAAGGTTTGTTGATATCTTGACTGAAGGGTACATGAGTCATTTAAAAAAAGAAAAAAGAAAAAAATCGATTAAGAGTTTGTTTATTTGGATAAAATCAAAGAGAGTGCAATAATGACTACCTTGAATGTAAAATTCTATAAATCACATCTAAATAATAACGCTTTTATTGCTAGGGACTAGCAATAAGCTGGTTGGGGGGTGTGATGAACACTTAAATATGTATGTTTAATAAGAGTTTTATTCATCATATTGTATTAATAGTGTCATTAAATTCATAAACTTAAGCATATTTGTGGTCTTTGTATCTTTTGAATTAGCTTTATCTTAATTTCAGTTTTTGTTACAAGTTTGGTAAAATGGGCATAACTTTCTATTTATAGATCAAAATGGTGTAAATCTTGATTTCTTGGAGAGCTGATTAAATTATCTACAAGATTGTATTTCAAAGCATCTTCAAATTTAGGCTCTTAGTGGACAAAAAATGGGCCTTAAGTGAACCCATTTGTAATTTCAGGCCAGCCTGACCATGCCTCAGTATTTTGACCATATCTCTTGATATACATATTCAAATTGTATGAATCAAGATTTTCTAGAAGGCTAAGAGAAATATATACAATTTTTATGAGATATGCGATCAAAATTCTAAATAATTTGGTGTCGAAATTGGTGATCAAAGTCGGTGCACATGATAATCCCAATTGTCAACAAGATATTTGACAATTGTCCCTTTGTAATTTGACAAGTTTGCCCTTGAATGTATCTATAAATAGAGGTGCCTTGTAACCCATTAAGGTAACTTGGCCTTGGCTAGGATATCTTGTTATTGCATTTTTCTTTCTTGTGTTTTTATGTTATTATAAATCTTCTTTTTCTTGTAGTTTGTTTTCTTTCTTTTATAATATCTTGCTAAATTGTCTTTTGCTAAGGTAAAAGGGTGAAACCCTTGATATGAGAATAAGGATTTTCTAACCTTTGAGATATGCTGAATAATCATAATCTTGAGTTGTTTATTTTATATGATTTATATTTATTTCTCTAATCAATCTTGACACCACTCGTAAAGTGGGGGTCTTAATCTATTGTAGACAATCCTTGGCACATCAAATGTTTGGATCTTTTCTAGATGTCGTATAGCTCTTCCTTACCGACATAAGTCTAGTTAGGAAACTTGATTTGTTGTAGACATATAGTGATTGGCACATTGGATGCTTGAACCCATTTACAAGAAGTGGTATAAATATTGGTAATGAAACAAATATAATTCATATAACTAAAATGGACTTAAATGACATACCTTCCGATTAGAACCTCCTTGATGTATGGATTCCAATTGAGTTATAATTGGGTTCATTATCCTTATTTGATATATCAAGGGCGGATCCCCTAACCTTAGTTTTTATTGTTATTGTGTTAGTTTCTTTTACTTGTGTATTTCATTTAATCTCATTTATTATGAACTTGTTCTTTTATTTGTTGTGGTAGATTTTACCACCTATTTATATGGATGGTCTTACCACCTTTTAGTTTTGCTTTACATTTGAATGGTCGATAGTACCGCCTACCATCTTAACTTTTATTTGTTGATATTATCTTGTCATTTATTTAAATCATTCATATCATATTTGCTTACCTTATAGTTTGTGTCGCTAAATCCCCTTCCTCGTGGATTGACCCCGGTCTCACCGGGTTTATTACTTCGACACTCCTATACTTGGGAGATGATCCTATTTTTGGATGTGTCAAAACGGCTCACCAAACTACCTGCATATGCCAAGTTAGTCCTTGTACAGACTATAAAGTACATCAAACTTCTAACAGCACTCGCATAAGGAATTTTAGTCATCTTCTCTTTCTTTGTATATGCAATAGGAGACTGTGATGATGAAAGTTTAAAGTGAGCTGCTAAAGGAGTTTGTACCTTCTTTGCACCAGCCATGTTGAACTTCTCAAGTATCTTGAGTATGTAGTCACCTTAAGACAAAAATAACAAGCCTCTATCTTTATCTCTACTGATCTTCATCCCTAAAATGTTCTTAACATAATCCAGATCTTTCATCTTAAATTCCTTACTTAGCTGAGTTTTTAGTTTGCTAATTTCTTCCATGTTTATGGATGCAATCAACATGTCATTAACATACAATAATAAGAAAATTCCAGCTTCATTGTTTAACCACTTGCAATAGACACAACTGTCATATTTGCTCCTACCATAACTTTATTTGATCATAAAGTCATCAAGCTTTAAATACCATTGCCTTGGTGACTACTTGAGGCCATACAAAGATTTCTTCAACAAATACACTTTATCTTCACTTCCTACTTTCATAAAACCTTCAGGTTGTGCCATCACAATCATCTCCTCCAAATTACCATGAAGAAATGCGGTTTTGACATCTATTCGCTCTAACTCCACGTTGAACTGAGTTACTAGAGTAAGTAGTACTTTAATAGAAGTGTGTTTCACGATAGGAGAGAAAACCTTATTGAAATTAATGCCCTCCTTTTGAGTAAATCCCTTTGTGATCAACCTAGCCTTGTACCTAGGCTTTCCATCCACACTAGCATTTTTTTCTATTTAAACACCCATTTACAACCCACTAGCTTTTGCCTAGTAGTGTTGTCGACCAACATCCAAGTACGGTTCTTATTCAAAAAATCAATCTCCTCCATCATTGCCTGCTGCCAAAGATTTCTATCTTTACTAGACATTGCTTCCTTATAGCTTCTAGTTTCATTACCATTAATCTCCTCAGACACAGACAATGCAAAAGCTATAAGATTAGCATAACCATACCTTATAGGTGCTACTCTAGTCCTCCTAGCATGGTCCCTTGCTAGTTGATAATTATTCAAATCTTCAGACTCATCAAGAACTTCATTAGTGTCATCATGTTTATCTGCTTCACCTGCCTCTTCTTCTGAGAATTTCTAGCATCATAGAGCTCCACCTCAGTCTCAACTTTATCTGTATTTATATCATTTTCACTAAATTTGGACTTAGGTTTTGAACAGCCCCCAAAGTAGAACTCTGACTCTTTAAAAGTGACATCTCCACATATGAAACATTTTCAAACATTCGAGTCTTGCCACCATAACTTGTACCCTTTCACACCATCTAGATATCCAACAAACATGCACTTCCTTGCCCTTGGCTCCAACTTGCCTTGTTTGATATGTGCATAAGCCACACAACCAAACACTCTCAAATGACTATAACTTGGAGGCAAACTATCCACACTTATTCTGGTGTCTTGAAATCAACGGCTAATGACAGACATTTATTCATCAAGTGTACTACTGTGTTAATTGCTTCACCTATAAACTTTTTGGGCATTTCAACACTCAACAACATATATCTAACCCTTTTAAAAAGCGTTCTGTTCATTCTTTTAGCCAAGCCATTTTGCTGCGGTATCTTAGATACAATTTTATGCCTTACTACTCCTTCATTGTTACAAAACCGATTGAACTCTTCATTCAAGAATTCCAAACCATTAAGGTTTCAAACCTTTCTACCTGTTTGGACCTTAACCATCTTTTTCTAATCTTTGAACTTTTGGAATGCCTCATGCTTCATCTTTAAGATGTATACCCATACCTTCCTTGAACAATCATCTATAATGGATATAAAATATCTACCTCCACCTAAACTTGCATGTTTAGACAAACCACATAGATCAGAATGGACATAACTAAGAGGCTCTCTAGAAGTGTAAGATAAAAAAGTGAATTTTACCCTTGTAGCTTTGCCAAGTATGCAATGCTCACAAAACTCCAATTTCCCAACTTGTCTCCGCATAACAAACCTTACTTCTGTAACTCATGAAGCCTTCTTTAATTTCACTCACATGACTAAGCCTCTTATGCCACAAGTCGGCTTTATCATCTACAGCTGAAATTGAATCTGCTTCTCCAATTATAGTGCTGCCTTGGAGAATATACGAGCCATTTTTTCTCGCACATTTTATCACAACTAAGGATCCTTTTGTAACTTTTAAGATGCCATTTTCCCCTTTGTGTATTGGGTAAAATTAAATTTCTCTTTAACTCAAGAATGTGCCTCATAGCTGACACAACTCTTTTTATCCCATCATGAGTCTTAATTCAAATTGTTCATATGCCCACCAAACTGCAAGCTTTGTTATCACCCAGTATAACTTTTTCACTGTTAATCTTCTCATAAGATTCAAACCAACTTCTATTTGGTGTCATATGAAACAAACAACTGGAGTTTAGAACCTATTGTCTATCTGAGTTTTTAGTTGTCACAACCAACACATCAGAACTCTTATATCCATCCTTTACCATAGCAGTGTCAACCTTTTCTTGCTCCTTACTTTTCTTGTTCTTCTTCCTCTTGGGACAAAGCATCCTAATATATCCCCTCCTCATTACAATGGAAGAATTTTATAGCTTTCTTCCCCTTTGACTTAGACCTTGAGTGGTGACTTTCCCTTATAATCTCTCTTATCGCTCCTACCTCTAACATGCAGCCATTCACCTGAGTGTTCACCCAACTCATTCTTCCTTTAAAGGTCTTTTAAAACTAACAACACCATCAAGCCACAATGTTTCCTTACTATGCTTCAAAATATCCATAAAATTTCATATGACTTCAGAAGAGAATGCAATAACACCAATGCCTTATCTTTATCATCATATTCAATTTGTATATTTTCTAAGTCTAAGCATAGCTTGTTAAATTCATCAATGTGGTCTTGCAAGTTCTTATCCTTAGTCGTTTTCAATGTAAAGAATTTAGCTTTCAAATACAACCTGCCAGACAAATTCTTAGACATATAAAGGCTTTCAAGCTTTAACCATACCTCAGCCACAGTTTTCATCCTGGAGACTTGCCTCAACACCTTATCACTTAAGCAGAGGATTAGCGTGTTGTAAGCCTTCTTCATGATTTCACTTCTCTTTTCAGTACCGTAGCTATCCGACATCTTGCTTCACTTCTAAGAGCTTCATCTAATCATAGGTTGCCAAGCAAAACCAACATCTTCATTCTTTAACTAGCAAAGTTGTTGCAACCATCAAACTTCTCAATCTCATGCTTGGTAGTTGATGTAGCCATCATAAGAATTTCGTCGAACACTTTTCGTATTGTGCAAATACGACTTAGGACTTTTATCGAACACGTATCACACTAAGAACTTAATACCCAAGAATCTTCAAAACAACCAATAACTAGGCTCTAATACCAATTTTTTGTGAAGAAGAGAGGCACATACACTCACAAGTAATTTAATGCAGAATTAGTCTAGGAGTGTCAAGCACACACTCAAGTAAAGAAATTAAAGAAATCAGCAAGAACATAAGGATTTATACTGGTTCAGACCACAAAAATGATCCTATATCTAGTTGTTGGTGATTAACAATCCACTATGGTGAAAAACAAGAGAGTACGAGAGATTTTACAAGGCAAACTAGAAGAAACTAGGTTAACTTTCTCTCCAAGAAACCCCTAATTTCTCTAAATCCTATTTCTCTATTCTATCTGTCTTCTGTATCTTCATACAGTGAAAAACACGTCCCTTTTATACTCCAAGATATATATGTATAAGCCAAAGACTAAGAGCCAAGTGTCCTATTAAAACTAGGAAAGTGGAAGTTACACTCCTGTGCAACCTTCCTTGCGCTCCAGTGCCAAGTCTCTAACTTGACACGTTTATAGACCCAGAATTCGTGCACCTGTGCATATCACTTTGTGCCCCTGCACAATGTCTCTGCCTGCAATGTTTGATGCTATATTCTGGCGCTCTAACGCAACTCCATATGCGCTTCTATGCGACCCTGATGTCTGCACTGCATAAGTTGAGCCATTCTTCACACAAGGGACAACTAAACGTTCAAATGCCAAATCCATTATTATGTTAAATCCTATGATCACCCAAGAACCACAATAAACTTCAATGAGATATAACTTAGGAAAAAAAATAAGGTTTTGCTAAGAAAGTAATAAAGTTCTAAAACCTTTCAAAACTTCCTTTCAAAAACACACAAGCTCACAATCAAACACTTCCATGACAAAAATCTCAAAAACTTAAAGTGTGTTTTTTAGCATTTTCAAAAAATAGTTTTAAGAAAATGCACATTTTCTAATACATTTGAATCAATATCAACCACATATCTTTTTTAAAATTCAAAAATATTTAAATTCAATCACGCATCCTTTTTACTTTACTTGTTGCCTAATAGGCTTTTTGTGACAAAGAAGATTTTGAATATTCATAATCCAAAACACATGTAAACAGAAATAATGTTTGCCTTACAAACTTTATATGCAAACTTTTACATACAATCTAATATGTCATAAAGTGATGGGGAGAAATACTTAGTGGGACTAGCTCACCGCCTTATCTTGTTGATATAGTGAGCACAACCAATAAAAGTATGCCGTATAATATACAATTTGATAAGTAATTAAAATCTTAAATGCCTCATAAATTACAAAAGTGGGTAAGTAATTAAAACCCTATTTTATATTTTATTTTTGCCTCTTTTATAATTGGCGCCTTTATTTTAGAAATAAATGCCTCTCGGTTTTGGACGATGATCTTCTTCTAGCCGACAGTAATTTGCAAACTGCTTGGAACCAATAATTCTTCAAGCTGCCATCTTCCATCAGTGTCTGGTCAATGTTGCCAACTCGCTGGCGGACGATTACTTTAGCAACAAACCTCTCTTCAAGTTAAAGAAAGCCACTTGAAAGCCATAGGGGAAGCCGCTTGCAAGCCTCTTGCCGACACATTGTATTGACATATTCCTTGTGACAACTCACTATTTCATGTAGGCTTTTCATCAAAGTGGTTTATTTGATAATTTTAAATTAATTGGTATTAGAGATATTAAAATTTCACTATCTCACTTGGAATAGGTTCAAGAATTATAGTATTTAAACAGCCTGACTAAGTGGTGAATGAACTAGTTAGTTTGTTCCAATTTTCAATAATAAATTGACTAATTATCAAAAATGGTGGACCCAACTCCATAAAATCTTTAGTGTATATTTTGGGTAGCTCATGTGCCTAAGTAGATGCATGGCGGAAAAAGAGATGAGGAACACGTCCAGAAGTAATATAAATAAAAATAGACAAGAACTAGACTAATTGGCAGCAGTACGCGGGGCAACGGTGGAAGATGGCGGTTTTGAGAGCTATTGGCGCAAATCACTGGGAGGCATTTATTTATAAAATGAAAGTGGTAATTATAAAAGAGGTAAAAATAAAAAATAAAATAGGTTTTAATTACTTGCTAATTTGTACATTATGTGGCATAATTTAATTTTATTGGTTGGGTTCATTACATCAACAACACGAGATGGTGAGCTAGTCCTATCTAAGTATTTTTCAGTGATTGGAGTAATTAATATGCAAAATCAATTCATTTAATAAAAAGTAATGATATATAAATACATGAGTGATGTCCCAATCAGTTTGTATACATAAATTTATATAATTTTTAAGAGTAACACTACTCATAAATAGAAATTGTGATAATTTTAGCCGTCAAAACATATAAAAGGAAATCTACTATGCAAACAGAGATCAGAAACCCTACAAGCAAAGCCACTAAACATGATTGATTAATCATTCCTTTTCTTATTCATAACTCATAAAAGTCACACACAATCCAAAGTTTTCCATAAATAATCATACAACACAACATTTATATCAAGCAATACGAATCATATATATTCAACGATTATAACTCTCTCTCTCTCCCTCTCCCTCTCTCTTACTAATTGATAAATTTAAGAAGAGTTTTTCAAACCAAAAACTCATTTTATAGAAAAAGATCACTTTTAAGAAGATAACTGAAAATTGTTCCGGTCCACTTGTGTGTTGACTAAATATCCAGAAACACCATTATAAATTCACAAATTAATTAACTAGCCTACCCAAATAATAGCATATTAAATTCACGCTACTTAATTGGGCTAGTAATAGTTAAATTTACAAATAAGAATAAAGAACTTGACAAAATTATTTCCTTTAACAAATTTGTATTAACAAAAAAACACTTACAAAACTTTATTACTTTAACTCACAGTATCTGAAGAAAAAAATTCTGTTAACTGCCACGTTCTTAAAAGTCCAATTTTAGATCTGAAATAAATATTCTACACGATTACTGCTCTGTTTGTAATTAAGATTGATGAACACTTATTTCGATTTAAAATAATTATATATACTATACAATTCTTGTAAATCCAAATATGAAATATTATGAAATTGGATGATACCCAAACGTTGACAACAATCCATCCATCTCCTCCCATGTGGAGAGATGTATCAATAAAACAGAAATGCCAACAACGATAAATAACTAGAAACCATTTGCAAACGAAAAAGGAAATTTAATTACAATAACAACAACGAAGAAATTTAATTTGACAAATAGTACAAGCAAACAGAAGAAATTGCTGGCTAGCCTTTGTAGGTTAATTTCTGATGCATATATTGAAGAAAATCAGTACTTAAATATTTATTTAGAAGACTCATAATGATCTTCTCCTGATTCAAGCTCTTTAGAACTTTTAAGGAGTTTATCCTTGATAGACATCTTGTAAGTGTCCAAGATGGTCTGAGTTTGGAGCTGGACCACCTTTGATTTTTTCATGTTAACCTTCATCTCCAAGAGTTTAATATCTTCCCACTTCCTCTCCAGCTCATTCCTTTTAGCTTCTCCTACCACTGCTAACAGGTCCTCCATGTCATCCTCCTCCAACCCTAAGAAATCTTTATGAAATCTTGCCATCTCCTTCATACAGAGTGAAGGCTTCTTTGGCTTCATCGATACATCAAAATATGATTGAGTGAGAGTATTAGAATTTAAAATAGAGAAAAATAAAGAAAGCAAGGTTTTTGAAGAGAGTATCTATAGTAGAGTTCTTTGTGCATTGGAAATGACTTCATGTGTAGCCAAGAAGAATTAATAGAAAAAGAAAATAAAAGTAGGATATTAAATTCATATATAGTTGAGTTGAATGACTTCTATGCATTGGAAATGGAATCAGAATTTATATGCACGATGAAGTATCCCAATTCCAATAATCGTATTAAAACAAAAAAAAATGACAATGTATAAAATAAAACGATAAATATTTATTAAAAGCAAATAAAGGCATAAACCAATAAGCATTTTGTGTTATTTTTGAAAATTTGAGGGTTTTTAAATATACATTTTTTTAATTGTAAAATCATATCATGAGAATTAAAATTAGGATTGAAAATTTGATGGAGTCATGTTGGGTTCCCCATGCATGCGCATGCGTGGTACAAATGATTTTGGAATATTAAACAACACATCATCCATCAGTGAATCTTGAATCATAGTTTTTTGTATTCCACTTCATTTGACTTTAATTACAAAACATTAAATAGTATAGAAAACCACATATAGTTAAAAGTAAAGTATAGCAATAAATTGCAAATCTGACTATTAAATGGATTGTATAAATTACTTATTCATCTAAAATTATTCATGTATAAATTAGTAACTTTTAGAAGAGAAATTATCTTAAAAATATTTTAGTTGATGATAAGTAACAGATAACTTTAATGTCATACACACACACACACACAGAGGAACTGTTGGAGAGATTAATTGCGAAGCTTTAAGCCTAATTCAATTAAAAGAACTAGAGAGAAAAAAAGGGGAAAGGAAAATATAGCATGTAAGTACTAATCTCAATTTTTCAGTTATGTCTCAAAAATAGCCTCGTTTTTTTTTTTTTTTTAAGAAAAAAACTGTTTATTGTTACAAGTATGGTTTACTAATACTGAAAATAGTCTCGAATGTTAACTTTCCATTCTTTTTCGCTTTTGAGATCTATAACCTTTTCCAGTTTGCTGCTTCTGCAAAGCGATGGAATATCACCGTATGCAGTTCAGTTAAAGCGTTATTTGAGAAAGTTACACGGCTCAAGTGTCGTTTGAATTAGACCTGGAGTCATGGACCAGAAAGCAAACCCACATGTAATGTACGTAGTCAAGTGGTTAGGGAGAATCTTTAGATCTCAGATCCCAAAATGTGTCGTGGCCTTCATCAATGGATATAATTTTCATCCATAAAATATTATATAGCTCCTTTGGTCATAAAATTTAACTAACAATCAGATGTCAAAAAAGAAAATGATTTATAAACTATAAACCCTAACATCACTCGTTATAAGGGAATGAGATGGGTCAATGGGTCATGTGAAAATTTGGTCACTTATTTAGTGATTGAGCCATTGAAATATGTCTAGACACGTTGAGACTTAAACCACATTACCATTTCAACTAGTTGTTTGTACGCTTAATATCCGAATAGGGGGTTAAAATAATGGTCACCGTATAACTTGATAAAGTTATATACCGTATTAGACCCGAAGAATCTTTGTATTAAATTGGTTTGTCAATGCATGGGTGATGAGAAAATTTGCTAAGCATATTGTCGATCAAAACGAAGGATGACAACTGATTACTAACACTGCGTTAGATAAAATATGTTAAGGGTTTGTCAATATGAAGGGCTCACAACCTAATGATAGAAAATAAATTTAAAAGAGCTTGCTACATTTGTAAATCTCTTTTGACGAGTAGTAAAGTCAAAACAAACATACTCTAATTTTGATACAAAAATCTTTATAACATAAACTTTGGTCATTAGATGCATTGGAATGCCGAGTGGGATACTTGCTGACAGTACTGACTGACAAAAGCATGAAATCTATGATTTAAAAGAAACTTCGTATTGATCCTTGTTAGCTAGCTAACTCAGATACTTCCAAAAGCGTAACGCTACTGATGTTTCTATGAAAGATTCATGACAGTTTGACGTATTTGAATGGCCGCACATGCATTATGCATCATAATCAAAGGCGGCCGGCCTTGATACATCAATGGTGGAAGCTTGAAAAATAATATTATATTGATAATCTCATAATTTCGTAAAATTTTGAATAAATTAATCGACTACTTAAGACAAAATGTAGGGTTTTGCTATGCATCGTTTCTCACTATGTACAAGGCCCCCGAAAATCCTGTGCATGCATTAACTGATCAATATTGCCATATTGGGGTCCAATCCTTGCCAACAATTACTAAACTTTGAACGCTTAGCTTGTTAATTTAATTATTGATGTATTATCAATGGTTTCTGTCTCGTCCATTTGAAGGTTATTATTTGAAATTCTTTCATGCAACTGTTGAGAGGCTACTGCATGAGACTTAAAGAGAACATAATTTTGTAGGTAAAGATGATGTATATCGATATATGTACAAAATTCGTCAGTAAAGGATGAAAAGAGAATGTTTGTATTGTTGATTTGTCTCATTAAATTATATTAAGAGGTCTTAGTTTTATAAGAAAGTTAAATTGGCCTGTCCAATGAATAGTTAACATTGGTTTGGATGCCCGAATCATTAGAGCTAAAACACATGAATAAAAAAGTGTCCACAGCATAGGTTTGGTCCAAGAAGAAGATTGTGGATTGTGGAAAGATCCTACATTGAATAGTAGTTGTAATGCGTATACACTACAACAAAAGAGGGTTTTAACGACTATAAAATTATGCCATTGAATATATGAACGGCAAATATGGATTAATTAACAGCAATTATTTTCTGCTGTCAAAAGTAAAGTGACATATTCATGTAAATACTTTAATGGCAAAGATAAAACTACCGTAATAATTTAAGATGGCATAATAATCATTGTTTGTCTTAAATTAATGTTGGTATATTAATTTAAATTTTTTTATTTTTGATAAATATTTTTGCACTGTTGATGTCAACGTGTAATATTCTTGCATGTATCATATACATGATAATTTTGGGCTAACCTATGATAAAACTAGAATGTTATATTGTTTCTTATTTTACTGTTTCTAGAAGTATAATTTAGGAAGTCACTACAAGAAAATTCGGGATATTTGCCCTTTTTTTAAATATGTATATGTCTATTTCAAAAAAAAAAAAAAACAATCACATATATCCTTGAGGCCCAAAGCCCAACCCATATTTGTCATTTTCCATTTTCCCCTAAATTACAAAAATTGCCCCTCATACAAATAACCTAACTTGTCCCCCCTTTATACCTTTTTGTTGCCCTAGCCGCCCAAAGTCAAAATTCCCTCTCATCTCATCGCTGTTATCTCATGCTTACCCTAACTGCGTCACTTCGTCTTTTCAAATCAGTCAACTGACATTTGAAAACCTTGAAGGAGATTGAAGTACTGACATGTGAAGTACTGCGTCACTATAGAGTGCATTATAAGTCTCTTGCAACTCTTCATAGTATTATGGACCATCTTCTTCATCCGAATGATCAACATTGGCTCTACAGTGTTCTGTTATGTCAGTCATAACAGTTTTCCCTTTATCAGCTGCTGATGTTGTGAATGCAACAAAATTATTCATGCATTCTTGATCATCTAAATCAGATTCTGATTCATGACTCCAGGTAGCTGTCAAGCCTTTGTTCTTCTTCTTGAGATTAGCACATTCAGACTGAATATGCCCATAACCAGAACATTTATAGCATTGAATCTATCCTTTCTTATCAGGTTGCTTCAATTTCTTCTTGTCATTCTCCTTGTTGAATTTCCTGAACTTGTCTTCATTTGAGTTTGATGGCTTTCCTTGATTCTTTTTCCTGAAATTCTTTTTCATGAACTTGACATAATTCTTTGTTAGAAAAGCAATCTGTTTAGAATCTGTTTCATCAAGTTCATCATTACTTTCATCATCAGATTTTTCAGTTTCAACATTGAATGCAATACTTTTTCCTTTTTTGCTTTCTAATACTCTGATTAATTTCAAAGTTTTGGAGAATGCGAATCAGTTCATCAACTCTCATCTCATCAGTGTTTTTAACTTTCTCAATAGCTGAGATTTTAGGTTGAAATTTATCTAGAACAAACCTGATTATTTTGCTAACAATTTTAGCATCAGTGAAAGTTTTGCCAAGCATGTATGCAGAATTTGTGATGTGAAATATCTTAGAGTAAAACTCAGAAATTGACTCATCCTCATGCATCATCAAATTTTCAAATTGAGAATTCAGTCTCATCAATTTTGATCTTTTAATAGAAGCGGTACCTTCATGTTTTACCTCAAGTATGTCTCAAGCTTCTTTGGCCACTTTGCACCTAGAAATCTGTCCAAAATTGTTTAAGTTCGCTGTAGCAAAAATTGCATTGAGAGCTTTTGAGTTCCAGCTTGAACGTCTGTATTCTTCATGAGTCCATTCCTCCTCAGATTTTGGTTCAACATCTCCAGAAGCATTCAACTTTGTTGGCGGTGTCCATCCTTTAAGTACACTGGTCCAGGCCCTGTCATCAAGAGATTTGATATACATATCATTCTTACCTTCCAATATGGATAATTACCATCATCAAGAATAAGTGGTTGTGTTTCAGATCCTCCATTGCGAATAAACTGCATTCTTCCAAATCAACATGATCATTTCTTCACTTATCTATCAGTGAACCTACTCTGATACTAATTGTAAGCTCTGGAAGTATGTAGTTATAAGTAATATAACAGTAAACTGTAATATAAATTGGTACAAGAGGATTTTACGTGGTTCAGTTATAAAACCTACATCCACGGACAGCTTTAGAACTGTAATTTACTAAGTTCTTGTTTGTACAATCTTTAGGATCATTTACAGTGCTGACTCACTCTCACACACTGACCTAATCTTTGTAAAACAAAATCTCGCCAAGATTTTAAACTCTAGTGACACTGCTCACTCTCTGTCGCAAATAACTTAACAACATACTGTTAAGTATATCATAACAACGATGTCTAACACTGAATTACATAAACACTTAACTCGCAAGTTCTCTCAAGTGTCTACTAACCCAAACAGACCTAATCAAAGATTCATGCACGATTACAACCTCTGATACATGAATAAAACACTTATAAAATCAAATCAATGAAGCATTCCAATTTGCATTGAAGCTCTCCTTTCAATTCCTGGAATGCCGTGACATAAAGTCACACAACCAACTAACTATATGTTATGTAAACATAACAATATATATAGTAGGAAGTCTGAACGAAATCTCCTTAAATTCCTATAAAAATCCTAATAAAACTCTCATTAGGATAAAGACAAATATAATAGGAAGTGGTATAAATAACTCCTAAAGGAATTAGGACACAAATAGATATTTTCCTATTTTAACACTACAAAAAAAGAGGTATATACTACAGCTTTTTATGGCAGTTTTTAAAAACTGCCGTTAATAATGATAAGCGCTCATTATTTACTTCGGTTTGTCGAACCACGATATAAAAGGCCTTAAAAACCCCCAAATGCTTTTACCCTAATCTCGCCTCTTCTCTCTATATCCGTATCTCCCATCTTCCTCTAAACTATCTCAACACACCTCCTCTCTCTATATCTCCCTTTCTCTTACTCTCTGGCTTGCCCAAGTGATTGGAGATCAAGAAGTGGAGCGTCATCACTCTCTAGTTCTCGATCTCTCTCTCATTCACTTTAATACAAGACTAGTTTCGGTATCAAAGATTAGTAGATCAAGAAGTGAAGGTATCGGTCCAAGACTAGTTTCGGTTTCCATTAGTTTTGGTGGAATGCTTATATTTGCAATGATGCTTAACTCACTAAGGAAGGGAAGAAGTGAGGTCGTAGAGCATAACAACACCCTAATCCTTGGGTGGAGTGATAAACTGGTGAATTCTAATTCCTAGACATGACAATATTGAAACTTTTTTTCTTTCTGCTTCATTCTCTTTTCAGCTTCTCTTATAGATAGGACCTGAATATTCAAAAAATTTTAATAGTCGATGAGCTAATTCTATTGCATCATTGATTGGTTTCACCTTTACTGGAGGCATGGTTTTGAATCTTGTGATCATTAAACTGCAGTCCAATAGGAAAACAATAATGTAGGTGCTAATGGAGATGATATCTAAGTAAACAGGGAGATGAGACTAGATTTCTTTGTATGGTTCTTTTTCCAGTTTGAGTATGTAAGTGTCAATTAAAAAAGGAGCTTCATAGAGTTTTGACAGAAGAGAATTAGTGCTACATTATTGTACGATTTACCCTGTAAATCAAGAATAGGTTTATTGAGCTTCTTTTCATCTTTCTTCGGTCATTATGGAACCAAAAGGAAAGCTTCTTCTTCTGCTTGCAACCTTCCCTTACCCCATCAACAAATAAAAATGGGAGAAGAATCATTTTATGAAAATATATATTGTTCTTGTTTAAATCTTGAAAAGAATTAACAGTAGTTTAGTTAATGATATGGAAATAATTTTCAAAAACTATGATGGAGTTCTCAAATAAAATAGAAGGCAGCTAAACTTTTTTTAAAATCATTTTTAGATTGTACACTACTTTTAAGAAATTCAACTAAAAGCCATTTTTTCCAGCCAAACATGATTTCCTAAGATTTTTTTTTTTTTAATAAACTAGGTTTAAGGGTTATAATTGAAAGCAATTTTTGGGAACTCCCAACTGAACATGTTTTCTTAATTTTTCTTAATTATACTAAGATTGCAAATCCGATAAGCCACAAAATATTCTAACGTAACTTTCTCTTTATTTTTATCACTCTTTTAAGCCCTCATTTTCTATGTTATCAATCGTGCTTGATTTAGCTACCATATTCTGCATAAGATGTTTTAAGTTTTCATGCTCCATCATCACATAATAGAAGATGGTATCTACCTGGTCACGGGTTATTGCAGACTTATAATAGGTATTTTAATTAATCATTTTCCTGCTCACCCATTTTTGGTAAATTCAGGGATCACTACTGAATCAACTTGCCATTGCCAATGAGAGCTTGGGTGGAGGGATTGTTGTAGTGATGGCTGAACGTGACAAAGAGGAGATGGGACTTGATATCTCCAAGATGGAGTTTGAATTCAAAGGGGCATCTGTAATATACAGAAGTGGAAGCCCCTTGATTCTGGCTGACCTTAAAAAGGTGTGCACACTTGTTATCACTGTTCATGTGATAAATCAATTTTCCTATGCTGGAAGGATGATCTAGCCAATTGAGCTGAATCAGGCTACAGAGATGAACTATTAATAAAGTTAACTGACGCCTGATGATTTGAGGTTTTTAAGCCAAATCAAATTCAACTTTTAACTTCATGTTACTTAAATTATAAATACTCATTTTAATCAATAAAATGGAAAATAGACCAAGTTATTCTATAAATAACTGTTAGTTATTTATATGATTTTGGAAGTTGATTGCCTGCATAAAGGTTCTAGTCATGGAGAATGTTTCAATGCTTCAACGTGTCATGAAATGCATATATTATTTTTGTTTGTTGAAATCGTGTTGGAAGAGGCTGAAAGCATTTTGCTAAAAATTTGTATCGGAGGGTTGCAAGGGAAAGCTGAAGATGTGGAATTTTATTTTAGTAATGCATTGTCAGGCTCGGTGTTTTGATGAGCAGATTTGAGTATCTGTTATCATATACATGCTGGTGTTTGAGGCTGAATAGTTTAAACATTTCAAGAGGTCCTTTGAACCATTTCTTTTAGTAATTTTATGGAGTTAATTTTATTGATTTTTGTGTGATTGGAGTAGAAGTTACAATAGGACGTAAAAATGGTTGGTCATCTCTAAAATGGGTTTTATATTCTTTTGCACTTATTACCATCAAAACAAAGTAGTGAGTTTTAAACCCACTCACCCATTCATTCAAGTCTCGAAGCTTGTCAAGTGGCTCCAGTTTGAAACTATAGTTGCTTATTTTAAATAGGTAATATTTCCTCTATAATGCTGTTGTATAGATCCTTTAGTTCCTAACTCCCTAGACTGTATACATGTGACATATTATCCATATATAAATACTTCCATCTTTATAAATTTGGAGCTCCTTATTGATTATTTTTTTTTGGGTATTTGCTATGTTATTTGCCCTCTGATATATGTGACTTCTATTATGTTGCTTTTGTAGCTGTTTACCATAGATATACATATAATTTCCTGCAATATTTTTTGCTTGATATTTTATAATGGAGGCATGGTTGAGGACTTTTCTTTTATTGTTAGAGCTCTTTTACAATATTATCATGTTGAAAGCTAATAATATGTGATTTCGGCTTTTAGGAAGATGAATTTCAACAATGTCAAGGTTCCCAAGGTGCCAGGTGGTGGTCCAATTTCTGCCTTACTTAAGGTGGGAGTTATTGGCGGGATTGGATTGTATGTTGCTGCTAACAGTCTCTAAAACATTGAGGGAGGGCATCGAGCAATTATGTTCAATCGTTTAGTTGGTGTGAAAGACAAGGTTATTAGTTTCCCTAAAATTCCTACTCTGGTAGTTGAGATGGATTTTCTTTTTCTTTGGTGGTAGATTTTCGCTATTTTTCTGTAGTTTGGACTTTAACAACTATGTAAAGTATTTCATCCTGAGTACTCTTGTCTCCTTTGTTGTATGCTTGAAATCTTATAATGAAAATGTTAGATACAAAGAAAATTATTTGACTTATTCATGAAAAAGTAAATTCCTATTTTTCTTTCTTGTTTCCTCTAGTAATATGGCCTTTTCGTGTCTAGGGGGACTTTGTAATAGGAGCCATACAATATGTTGTCTCATTAACAATCATTTTTTCTCCCTAGATAACTGATTTTTTTATCACAGCATTGCTAAAAGCATGAGATATTTCTCATTATATTTTGTAATTTCAGCGTTGTAATACATGCCATTATAGTGTACTCGTTAAGTATGCAGGTTTATCCTGAAGGCACACATTTTATGATTCCATGGTTCGAGAGGCCTGTCATCTATGATGTCCGTGCACGACCCATCTTGTGGAGAGTACTTCTGGTAGTCGTGATCTCCAGATGGTAAATGCTTTCTTTGTTGGAAATCAGTTCAGTCTATTCTGTAGTTTGATAAGATATTCTCGTTTGATGATCTATTTAAAAGCTGTGACAGAAACTAATTAAACACTTTTGTAAATATCTTTTGTTGTTTTATATTTATTATAAAAAAGAAACTCTTATTTGTAGTTTAAACTTTGAATTTTTGTCATTATTACTCATTCTTTGAGGTAAACAACATTGAAAAAAAAAAAAAGACAAAATTCTCATGGAATGATCTTGGAAGAATGAACTGTTGGAGAATTAATTGCTCTAGACTTATGTCACTCTGTCTTGGGATGTAAAACTCCTTTTTTCCTTAGAGGTCTCTTGTTTAGAGGTATAACTCATCCTCCACTGCCCTATCTCAGCCACCAGTAAGATTATCTATTCTATTGTGGATGATGATTATGTGATGTTGAGAACTGTATTATGTATCTCTTGGCATTTTTATCTCTTATGCTAATATGAAAGTATTCAAGTATCAGTCTCCAAAGCACGTGCCATAATTGTCCTTGCTAAAGATGGCAATGCTGATCAGGTTGACTTGAATGAAGATATTATTGAGTCTCACCTATGATATCTTTAATATTGCATTATATAGATCGCTATTAACTAATTAATGGTCTATACAGAGTGATGCCCGCGCTTTGAGAACAGTCTTAAGTCTAACAGGAGTTAAAGAAGGGCTGAGAGGTCACATAGTGGTAGAACTAAGTGATCTTGACAATGAGGTCCTTGTTAAACTTGTTGGAGGAGAACTTGTTGAAACCGTTGTTGCTCATGATGTAATTGGCCGTTTGATGATTCCATGTGCTCGGAAACCCGGACTTGCATAGGTCCATTTTTTATATTCTAATACTGTTGTCTTTTTTTTAAATTTGGCGGCATTTTAATATATATGTGCGTTAATTTTATGGTTCTTTCATTTAATCTAGTCCTTAACTGCTTATCACCTTTATGTAATGCAAATTAGCATCCTGTTTCTGCTTACTTTAATCCATTCTAATTGTGGACTGCCTGTGACAAATCTGGGAAGATATTCTTAGGTTTGAAAATTGTGAGTTCTACATAAAAAGATGGCCAATATTGGATGGCATGACCTTTAAGGATGTATTGATCAGTTTTCCTGATGCTATACCTTGTGGAGTCAAGGTTGCATCCTGCAGTGGGAAGACTATCCTGAATCCTGATGTCTCTTATATTCTGCAAGAGGAAGATGAAATTCTTGTCATTGCAGAAGATGATGACAACTATGCTCCGGCAAGATTGCCAATGGTGCTTTCATTTTCCCTTAGAAAATACAGATTTTTAAATAAATTTCTTATTGTTCTAGCTTATTTTCCAATAGTCGTATGGTCTGACATGGTAAATGCATAATGGTGAGACTTGAGTTCCAGCTAAATGGATCCAGCTGCATTTAACTTCACTGGAAAGAACAAAAGAAAAATATGGAATGATAAATAAATGCAATAAAAGATAGAGAACACTTAGATGACTTGACTGTTAGTATATGAATGGGCTCAACTTAGTTGTTTGTATTTCATCATCCCTTGCACCAGTGTTCCCAAAGATAACAACATATATTTGCCATGTTTGAAGCAATCATTTTATACATTGGCCTGACTTTTGTATTTGACTTGATGTCGTAATTCTGATGATATGGTAATCCCACTTAAGGTTTCTCAATTATCTTGCTGTCCAGGGTAGAAATGATTTTAGTCTTATTCACGTTTAACACATTTGTTGAGACATAAATAGTAGAATAATTGAACAGTAAAATTATCTAATGTTCTGACATCTATATGTTGTGAACTGTTTAGAACATTAATTTGATGGTGGAAGTGATATCCTGGCTAAAAATTTGTATAAGTTAGGCAGAGTTATCACAGTTAGGCAGTGATTTATGATAAAGAAAGTTGCAATAGTTTTTGCAGGCTAGGATGATGCCTCTATGGAATTTGCCAAAGTGGGTGTGGGGCATACCATAATTATAAAACTTACATGAGCACAACAATTTGATCATTCAGGTCAAAGACACATCATTCATACACATTGCTCGACCTGCAAGAAAGTCACAGAAGATTCTACTTTCTCGATGGAGGAGGGACATTGATGATATGATTGTGGTAAGTTTTTCTATCGAAGCCCCTAATTCTTTCTTTTTTTTTTTGGCCTAAATGCTGCAGGTTCAGAAAGGAAAGCTACCCAAAGATTTTATTGTTCCAAAGTCTATAGAAAGGATACTTTTTTGTGGTTGGCGACGGGATATGGAGGATATGATTATGGTAATGTTACAATGAATCTGCAACCCTGCTCCCAACACTTCTTGGGTGCAAACTTGAATGTGCACAAAGTGGTGGTGCTTTGGCATCTGAATATTGCCAATACCATTACTCGATTTCTGCCGCTTACTGTAAGTCATCAAATATTCTGAAACTTTTTCTTCTTCATTTCTTTCTTGCACAACAGAGAATTATTTTTTATGCACAATGTAATACTATTCACTCATTTATGTTTCTTTAGGTATTAGATGCATTTTTAGCACCAGGCTCAGAGCTCTGGATGTTCAATGAGGTCCTTGAAAGTGATAGGGAGAAGAAGCTTGTTGATGGTGGCCTAGACCTTAGTAAGTTGGAGAATATAACACTGGTTAATCGTGAGGGAAATGCTGTTATACGGCGTCACTTGGAAAGCCTTCCTTTGGAATCTTTTGATTCAGTGAGTAGCATTATGTCTGATCTATTTATGATTATTATTATTATTATGTGGTAAAGGGATAGTATCATTATTCATCATCATGAAAAAGTATGAAATAATGGAAAGCATAAGCACCACTAAGTTGATCTCCCAGAGAAAAGTGCTCACTGAATGATGTATCCAGAATGGTGAATTTTGAAAAAAAAAATTTGGGTAAATTAGCACTAAATATTTTTTATAAAATTTTAAACTTCAGATATGAATTAGAAGTTGATGAGAATTGTGGAGGTTTATGTTCCTGATATTTATAAAATCATTTTCATGAATATATTTTCCATCATTTCGTAAGCTAAATATATTTTGGTGTGTTATTTGGTTCTGCAGATTTTAATTTTGGCTGATGAATCAGTTGAAGATTCAGCCATTCAAGCAGATTCCAGATCTCTTGCTACACTACTTCTGATTCGTGATATTCAGATAATTTGAAATATGATATGATCATAAGGTACTAGATAGTAGTTATTTCTTCAACTTCATTCGTCTGCCATGTATTAGTTTAGGGACAACTTCCTCTGATTGTTGTTAATCAAAGTATTCATTTTACATTTGCATTTTTATAACCTGAGAATTATACTTGCATGAACATTTTTCGTCCTAAACAGTAATTTCCTTTGTTTGGTATATCAAATGTTGACTATGAGATGGATCTGTTCTTCTAATCCTTGCAGGCAAAGCGACTCCCATATAGAGAAGCTATGGTAAGCCAAGATAATTGAGGCAGCTTCTCACCAGGTTCTTGGATTGGGGAGATGCAGCAGGCTTCTAATAAATCAGTGATAATCAGTGAAATTCTGGATCCAAGGACCAAGAATCTGCTATCCATGTCTAAGATCAGTGATTATGTTTTGTCAAATGAGCTTGTCAGCATGGCATTAGCCATGGTTGCAAAGGATCGACAGAGAAATGATGTCTTAGAAGAGCTGATTGAGATTACGAGTGTACATAATGGAGAGAAGCACAATCTCCATCCAAATCACATACTACAGAAGTCAATCTCAAAAATACTGAAGGCCCTTGAGGATTAATGGATAACATTGAGCAGATCAACTTTGTTGCCAGCCTTGCATGTTTATAAAATTGCCGTATACATCTCTTTTTGTTCTTTGGTTATGCTATATGGTACAGATGAAGTTGTTTTTCATGTCCCTTTCCACACTCTATACTTATATAAACTTTGTGTTTTACATAAATTATATAAAAAAGTTAGAGCTTGCAATATCTTTTGCTAATCTATACTAATTTTGAAAAACAAAATATATGCAAAATTTTGCTAACTATTTACGGTGGTTTCCTGGTCGATGCAAAAAATTTTTCCTAACTATTTACGGCGGTTTCCCATCATACCACGATAGTTGTACAAAAATTGTATAAAATCTTTTCATGACAGTTTTGTGACTTTTTACGGCGGTTTTTTGTTCGTCGTAAATACTATCTTTTTACGGCGATTTTGTGACTTTTTACTGCTGTTTTGTTTGTCGTAAATAATCATTGTTTACGGCGGACACAAAACAGCCGTAAAAAGGTATGGTGATTGCCGATTCTGTTTCGTCGCTTGTTTTTACGTCAAACAACTAAACTGCCGTAAAATGGTATTTACAACGGGCCAAAATTGCCGTAAAAGCTTTTACTGCGGTTATTTTTGCCGCGGTTACAAATGACTATTTACGACAGTTTTGGCCCGCCGTAAATAGTCCTCCCTGTTGTAGTGTAACTAGGATACATTAAATAATGTCCTAATCTAAGAATATATTTATTATAAATCAAATATTTTCTAAAATATACTTGTAGAAACAGTAAAATAAGAATCAATATAGTATTCTTGTTTTATCATAAGTTGAACAAAAATATCATGTGTATGACACATGCACGTTGACACTAACAAAGAAAACTATATTGGAGGTTTTTTACTATATCCCTATATTTTATATATAAATTATAAATGTTTAAAAACACAATATTTGGTCTTATGTTTTGTATTGCAAATTCATTTTAATTACCACAACAGTTTTACAAATCAATACTGAACAACTCTAGCACACAAACGAGGCATTGCAGGTTTTGGAATAAAATAGATCTAGTACATAACACAGAGGCAATCCTTGTATTTATCTTCAAATTAACCTTTAGTTTTATCTCTACAATTTTTTTCACCTATCAAAATTTGGATGAAGAATATTAAAGGGCAGCCATCTCGTCTTGTTTTAAGAACTAATATCGATCTTACAAATTATTTATAAAAACTCTTTAATAATAACTGATGTATATGCAACTATGTACATGATTATCATATACCCCTTCCATGGTTTAATGTCCAATATGTTAAAGAAATTATTTTTCCTAAAATCTTACACTTGTAATTATGGATCTAACTTTTTTTTTTGGTCTTACAAGCCAAAGATAAGAGATTTGAATCTGTGACCAACTAAATCAACTGGATTCTAATACCATGTTCCAAAACCCATACTTTACCTTAAAGCATCAACTTATAAGTGTGGACCCAATTATAATATTAGAATCTACGACAATATGCATAGCATTGTCTCTCCCTCTCTCATCCTCTAATTTTATTATTATTATTATTTTGCGTCATTCAGTAGAAGGATTTTGTTGGCTACGCACTGCTGAGAGGCAAACGTTTCGACTGCGCAGAAAATATTTACAAGCTGTACTCCATCAAGATGTTGGGTTCTCTGATATGAACAATGGGGCCTCCATCACATCACAGGCGGTCTCCAATCTTTTAACTGATATGCTAATTACACAAGGCGTTCTCACTGAGAAGGTTCGTTATTTATTTATTACTTCACTTTGTTACTAAACGTAAGAGTTATACCATTCATCCTAAAATATCTTAAATTTTTCATCTTAAAGGTTATAATCTGATATGAGAATGATATAGGGAGCAGCTTTTTATTAGCATATAACATGATATCTTATTAGTACCTTGAAGTTTCTAGTTAATTTGGCTAAAATAATACAACATTAAGCAGATTTCAAATTTCATTATGCATATATCGACGTTCATAACGGGTCAAACGGTGGCTCTGTACCTGAGCTGGCGACTGGTTATAGTTGCCATCCCTGCATTCTTCATATTGATCATCCCAGGATTTATAAATGGGAAACTCGTTGGCGGGGTCGGAGAGAAGATAGAGGAGGTGTATGGCATTGCCGGTGGGATCCTGGAGCAAGCAGTGTCGTCGGTTAGGACTGTGTATTCCTATGTTGGAGAGGACAGAATGATTCAAAACTACAAGCGTGCATTAGAACAAACTCTAAAGCTTGAGATAAAGCAAGGGTTGTTGAAAGGAACGGCTATGGGAAGCATTGGAGTTACATTTGCTGTCTGGGCTCTTCAAGGCTGGTATGGAAGCATTTTGGTAATGCGGAAGGAAGCCAAAGGTTCAGGTTTTTTCATTGCTGGAGTAGTCATAATATATGCTGGACTGAAAGTTCAAACCCTCCCCTCAAGCTAGTTAATTATTCAAGTATGGTAGCAAAATATCTATCCCAGATAGAGCTAAGATCATCATTTTTAAGAAAACACAAAACATAAAACGTATTCAAACTTTTAGAGTTTAGAGTTTCTTTTATAAATAGTCAAACTCTTTTTTTTTTTTTAATTGTCTTAGCTAAATGTCAAACTATCTAGTTGATTTACTAAACAATTGTCTAACAATACTAGACAAATGAGTGCATAATGTAACTTTCTTAGTAGTCAGACAATTGTGATTGCACATGAAAGTTGAGATAAGTTTAGTACCTAATATTAAATTTGAATAGACTATTAAATTTTCTAAAATGTTATTTCTCAAAAGGCTCCTCAAAATTTGGCTATTCATTTCTTGTCCCTCAGTAGGACCATTGAGTTTACGTGTGGAGTTTATGGCTATATATTACCCGATTTATAGAAATCGATGCAGTATTTGCCAGGATTTTCTGTACATGGCAATAAGCAACTGCTAGTTTTATAACAATGTGATGATAATAATGTGAGTTTGCAGTTCCCTTGGGGTTGCTCTAATCAACATGAAGTACTTCGCTGAGGCAAATGCTGCTGCTTCTAGGATATTTGAGATGATTCAGCAAGCTCCAAACATTGACTCAGCTGATCAACAAGGCAAAACTATGTCAGACGTTAAAGGTGCATTAGAATTTAAAGAAATAGATTCTGCTTATCCTTCAAGAAAGGAAAGCTGGGTATGGAGGAAGTTCAGTCTCAAAGTACCGGGCGGCCAAACTGTTGGGTTGATAGGCAAAAGTGGATCAGGTAAATCAACAGTTGTAAATTTGCTTGAAAGATTCTATGACCCTCTTGGGGGAGAAATCAGATTGGATGGAATTGACATCAAGACTCTTCAACTGAAATGGTTGCGGAGTCAAATTGGCCTTGTAAGCCAAGAACCTATACTTTTTGCAACCTCAATCAAAGAAAATAATATGTGATAAAGAGGGAGCTTCAGTGGAAGAGATTATCAGAGCAGCTAAAGCTGCCAATGCACACAATTTCATCAATCAACTGCCAGATAAATATGACATCTTGGTAAGCCTAACTGCCAGATGCTTGTTCCAGCACTCTGCCTTCCTCCTAATCTGTAGTGTAATTATTTATATATGCTATAAACAAGCTCTTCAGTAATTTGGCAGGTACTTAGGCTTTGGTTTTATGTTCTTCAGGTAGGGCAACTGGGACTTTAGATGTCCGAAGGGCAGAAACAAAGGAAATCCATTGCAAGGGCATTGTTAAGGAATCCAAATATCCTCCTACTTGATGATGCCACAAGTGCATTGGACTCCCACTCTAAAAAGGCTTACAAGATGCTTTGGATGAGGCATCACTAGGACGGACTACCATCATCATTGCCCATTGTCTTTCTGCTCTTCGCAATGCTCACTTTATTGCAGTTATTCAATCTGGAGAAGTGGTGGAATCAGGTTTTCACAATGAACTTATAGGAAATAGTCATAGCATCTAGTCATCAACGGTGCAGCTGCAGAAAGCATTTATAAGTGATGAGATTGCGTCAACATCTAAAGAAATTGAATTTAACAGTTCTGGTGGCCTTGACAGAGGAAGCCCTGGTACAGATGATGTAGCAGACAAGTCTGCTCTGCAAAGTTCTAGTTGTCACAAGAAAACCAACCACCTGCAAGAACATCATAAAGGTTATCCTCCTCTATGGCACCTGATACGTATGACAGCACCCGAGTGGAATTAAACCTTATTTGGCTGCATCGGTGCTTTTGGCTATGGATTGATTCAGCCTTTGCATTCTTTCTGCTCGGGCGGGATTTTACCAGTTTATATTCTAAATGATAACAAAGAGATGAGATCAGAAAACAGAACCTTCTGCCTTGCCTTTCTCCTTTGCCATCTTCGCTTTTGTCAACAATGTGTTTCAGCATTACTACTTCGGAATCATGGGAGAAAACTTGACAAAAAGGTTCAGGGAGACGCTTTTCAGCAAGATCTTAACATTTGAGATAGAGTGATTTGATCAAGAAAACAACAACAGCAGAGCCATCTGTTCAAGGTTGGCCACAGAAGCGATAATGGTTAGAGCTCTTATTGCTGATCGCTTGTCATAGTTAACCCAGAATTTCTCTTCAGTGATTTTAGCCGTTGTTTTGGGTATGGTATTATCCTGGAAGCTTGCACTTGTAGCTATAGCTTTGCAACCATTCATCATTGCTGGATTCTATACTAAAGCAATAATGATGAGGACCATGTCAAAGAAACTAGTGAAAGCACAGAATAAGAGCAGTGAATTAGCAAGTGAGACAGTTGCAAACTACAGAATTTTTACAGCATTCTATTCCAAGGAAAAGATTCTAAGACTTCATGAGCTAACACAGATTAGTCCCAGAAAATAAAGCCACAAGCAATCTTGGTATGGGGGGCTCGGTTTATTTTTATTAGTGTTTCTAACAGCTGCAAATGCAGCAGTAATTTTCTGGTATGGTGGGAAACTATTATATGAGAAAAAGATTACTTACAAGAACCTCTTTCAGAAATTCTTCATCCTGGTATCAACAGGGAGGATCATAGCAGAGGCAGGAATCATGACATCTGACTTATCAAAGGGAGCCAGTGCATTGAAGTCAGTTTTTGAGATTCTGAAAAGAAAGAGCAAAATTGACCCTGATCACTTTGGTGGCATTAAGCCACAAAAGGTCAATGGGGACATCGAATTTAAAGAGGTAGCTTTCTTCTATCCAACAAGACCAAACCAGATTATCTTGAAGCAGCTAAACCTAAAGATTAATGCGGGACAAGTTGTTGCTCTAGTTGGCCAAAGTGGGTCTGGAAAATCCACCATCATTAGATTGATTGAGAGATTTTATGACCCATCAATTGGATCAGTTGAAGTTGATGGACTTGACATCAAGCAGTATAATTTAACGGCTTTAAGGTCACACATAGCATTGGTAAGCCTAGAACCCACCCTCTTTACAGGTCAATCCATGAGAACATTGCATATGCAAAGGAAAATGCAACAGAAGCTGAAATAATTGAAGCTGCCACTATTGCGAATGCCCATGATTTTATAAGGTTGATTTTTGCAAACTATATCTTAATGTTTTATAATGTTTGTTTCCACCAACTACTGCTGTAACATGGATTTATTACATCTATGATCTGCTTCATTCATTCTTCATGTCTTCTGTGTTAAAATTATAGAAAAAAAAAAAAAATCCAGCTTTCCATCTAATACTTGCATATCTGATTGCCTTGAAGAGCAATGAGGGATGGATATGCAACTTACCGTGGAGAAAGAGGTGTGCAACTATCAGGGGGTCAAAGGCAACGGATAGCACTTGTGCAAGCCATCTTGAAAAATCCAGCTATAATGCTTTTGGATGAAGCAACAAGTGCACTAGACATTAACTCTGAAAATCTTGTTCAAGATGCTCTGGAGAAGAGAATCATTGGCAGGACATGTGTGGTTGTGGCTCATCGACTCTCTACAGTTAAAAAATCGGATAAAATAACAGTCATTGAGAATGGAAGGATTATTGAAGACAGATCTCACAGCAAGCTACTTGCTGAAGGAGAAAAGGGTGCCCACTTCTCGCTTTTGAAATCCCAACAACTTGCCATCCTGAAGAGATAGCTCATCACAAGCCATAACAAGAAGTTCATTCTGCTTTATTTATTTATTTTTTTTTTTAAGAAAAAAGAATCTTATCTCCTGTAGTTTACAGCTTATCTCTGCTCCTGCCTTGCTGAAATTTGGTTGCTTAGTTTCTATTTTATCATGCTCCTTGTAGTTCTAGGTACATTTAATTTCATGGAAGAATGTAGCTTAAATACAATGAAATCATATGGATGCCCTATATCTTGTGTTTTACTCTTCTTAAATTTTTTTCATTTTTTGCACAAACCATTTCCTTTGAAGTTATTTACTGCAGGGTTTATAGGAAAACTAAACAAGAATATTATCAGAGCAAACACAAGGACTTAATCTAAACAATGGATATGATTCTCATATAGTAAGAAGAGAAGTATAGATTTATTTATTATACGGTTAAATTTCATTTTAACTCTCATGTTGTTTAGCTCAATTACATAACGATCCTTCTAGTTCGAGAAATAAGCAAAACATCTATGGTAGTTCAGAAATCTGGACTACAAGGCTGACAATCAATATAATCATCCAAAGTTTTTTTTTTTTTTTTTTTTTTTTTGCTTCTTTCGCAAATACAGCTAAAAGAAAAACAAAGAGATTATTGTCCCTTGTTAAACTTCGTAAGAATATTAAATTCAGCGGAGAAGACAATTTGCCAAATCAGGCTGTAATTAGTATACTAAATGAAAGAAGCATGAGCCTTTTCTTGTCAAAATAATAGCACATGCAACACCAGACAAAGGATAAACACAATGATCATGAGAGAGAGATTACAACACCTGCAGTAAGTTATCTGGATGACCACATCTCCCAGAGAAGTTGTTCATCAATTTTGCTTAGCTTCTCATCATCAAGACGCTTCCATGTCTTGATCCTTTCAACTCCCATCCATGCATTCTTACCCCTTCCAAGTTCTGCTGATATGACTCTTGCTCTCCTTGGCCATCCAGCCCTTCCATAGCCATGGTAACCAAAGCCTCCACCATAACAAAACCAAATATCATGAATGTTACCACAGAAGTCATTGTTGTGGTCATGGCCCATGAAGACGGCCTTCACATCTCCCATGGAGACAAATGTCTGTAGGGCCCCTGCATTTATAATCGAACATGCTACAGCCTCCTGAAACTGGCCTATAATCTTTTGATAGTATAGCTGTCGAATTTCTGGGATTGGAATATGGAAAAATGCCAGTCCTGGGGGCTGAACCCCTGCCAACTGATTGTTATCCTGCTTTTGGTCCTGTTATTTGTGAACTGCAACAAGTTAATCAATTCTAAATCTTTTTTAAAATAAAAAAATAAATTAAAAAAAAAAACCTTGCAGATATTGAAAATAAGCTTAAGTACTAAGAAATGTATGATTAACAAGGATAGCTTAATTTAAGTATGTTTGTCATTTTCCAGAACAAAATTTGGCCTGACAAAGCAATTATGGTTTCATCAAGGAAATTTTCCAAAAGGATATTTGCCATTTAGTTTAAAAAAAAATTGTCATAATCATCAAAACACTTTTGTACAAGATTAAATAGACAAAATGTAATAAAACACAGAGTGAATGTGTAATAAATTAAAACATGTCTTAGTTACAATAGCATTTAATTAGCTTGCGCCACCTGCAATTGATAAGAAACTCCACGAAGCCACTGTAGTTGAGATTCCTTAATCCATCCATAAGTTCGAACTCCTTGAACAGTCCCCCTGTCTCCACTGTCCAGAAAGAAAAGATTGAGGACACTGCTATTTGCCAAGTGAGAACCTGGAGGTCCATAAACTTCCAGGTCATAATTGCCAAAGCCATCAATATTTCCCATTAAGCTTCCTTTCGTAGGATTAGAGTTATGTCCAGCTGATGGATTAATTTGTGCTACCGAATAATCCATAAGGGAGATAAAATGCATCAGCTCTTCACGATTCATTGTAGATTCTTGATCATGGTTTCCCAAAACAGCCGCCCATGGAAGTCCAGCTTTCATAACAGGACCAAAGGCTTTGATTAGGGATTCAGCAGCATCAGTTGTACTTGTGCCAAATATATTATCTCCTAGTTAATTAAAATTAAGTCAAATTAGTATATTCCAGTGGCACATAGATAACACAGAGAAAATGGTTCCTTGCGCTGCATCACTTTTTCTTTTTATTTTATTTTTTTCCTTTCTCCTCTTTTAGTTATTTATCCCTACATTAAACTATATAATATGAATAATGCTACTCATTAAAAATTTTTAAACCAAATTTGTGTCGTCTAAAGTGTTACGAGGCCAAGTAGATGATGTGATCATCTAAAATCAAATTATGACATATTAATATTCACCAAAAGTACTAATGCTACACTCCCAAAATTAAAATCAAAATGATCATTTGAGATTAAATTTTGGGAGTGTAGCATTAGTACTTTTGGTGAATATTAATATGTCATAATTTGATTTTAGACCATTTAGATCAATATAACCTGTAATATCTCTTATAATCCTTTAATCAAACCAAAATAAATAAATGAACAAAAAAAAAGGCTAAAAGTTAAATGTTCTTCCCTAATTATTTCCTTATTTCTTCAAACAAATAGGTAAGGTCATTTTATAATCTAGTAATATTTTTACATTTGTTATTTTTATTTAATAAAATTATTCTATAGATATTGACTTATCATATGTGTAAAATTCGAATCATAAATTGCCATAATTCTTTTTTTCTTTTCCTTTCTACTAGGCAGTACCACTTTGTTTCTAATGAAATAGAGTTTGACATAATTCATTCCTAGTGTTACATAAGAAAATAAAAACCCATTTATCCTCTATGTAGAATCTTCCTTATCAATCGTTCTGAAAGTATCCATCTGGAATTCAAATTAATTTTTTATTTATATTTCTTTAACATAGCTCATACAAGAAATAATAATTGCACAATTCACTAATTTATGAACTATGCTACTATTAATTTTCTTGTTGCAACTATTTTCAATTATTAAAATGATTCTGATGTCTAAAACTAATAAGGTATTGTTTCATATTTCAGTTGGCCATCCTAGTTCAAATCCTGGCCATAACTCTGTTTTCTGCTGCAATATTAGTTGTTGCATCTGTCTCATCCAAGCAAGTGAATTGTTATGAGTTGATTTTTCATACGAAGCATTCGTCCAGCCACAGTTTACCAGAGAAAGGAACAACAAAAAATTATGATAAGCCGAATCCATATAAAGAATAAGCATGAAGATGCATACAAAACTGGCCAATTGAGTGTAGTTAGTCCTATTAATTTTAATATCCATAAAGCTTGTGCAGGTGATACTATCTGTCCCTCAGTTGCCAATAAAGAGAGCTTTTAACCCACCAACTGAATGAGCTTTAAAGCTGTAACTTCACAACTTACAGTCAAATTAAAACTCAAACATTCTCCAATAATTGAAGTTTAATTTCCTTCCCCAAGTAATTAAATCGATATTATTCCAAATTAAAACAACTTAACAAAATGTGCATATGAATCATGAGCACAGAATGACCATAATTTAAAAGTGTTAACAGTACCAGTAAAAGCAATAAAATCAGGCTTCTCAGCTTCAATCATCCTCTTAAGAAAGCGAGTGGTGTTGAGATCAGAACAGTAATCGAATTCACTGGCCATTACATCCCTGCACCGAGTGACCGTCCCCATTCCGTAATGCATATCAGCCACCTGTGCCATCATCCCCCACAAACCAAATCAACACACAGAAATAAATGTCAAACCCACTAAACAAAAAGTTAACAACAAAAACAAACCCACCTGGAGGATTTTGAAAGTACCATCGTAACGAAACCGTAGAGGAAGATCCGGTTGTCTCTTGACATGAACAACTTGGTTGTCGCTTACCATTAGCTTCTGTGAAATGTAGCTGCTATGAAGAAAGTGGATGATAGCGTATATACAAGTCAGGTAAAGCAGAGAGAGCTTCCATGTTGATGTTGATGCTGCTGGTGCAACCATTGATCCCGTTTCAGCAGGTGTTTCAGACAAAAACCCAACAAATTTGGGCTTCTGTAATGACATTTTTTGTTTTTTTTAATAACATTCTTTTGTTAGAAATGAAGGGTTGCGCTACCCTGACAGCCGGTTCCGTTGCTGTTAGCGGTTATCCCAGTTACAGTTTTCTCACCAGTAATTTGTTAAGGAAACTAGCATAGATACAATTAAAATTTGACTTAATATTTAAATTTAAAATTCTAATTGTTATATTTCACTTATTTTATAACGATTAATGTCAAGTTTTGTGAAATATTAATTTCAAAAACCTTTTAGATCTAAATGTTAAATCTTAGGAGTTATCGATTGATATTCTTTTTACTTAAATCAAACATAGAAATTTATATTTTTCTTAAAATTTTTAAAACAATCGAATTATCTGGAGAAAATATATTTAATGACTTAAATCAAACATAGAAATTTATATTTTTCTTAAAATTTTTAAAACAACCAAATTATCTAGAGAAAATATATTTAATGAAAAGAAAATTAAGTTCGATTCTTGACAATCTAAATTTAGATAGCAAGGATTCCTCAGGAATCTTTATTCCTTAACTTATTCATTAATTTTATAATATTTTAATAATTTGTACAAATTTTAAAATAAATTAATTTATTTATAAGACATGTAAATGGAAAATTTTAGAAATAATAATAAATCAATATATTTTATCAATTAATAATATAAATTAATTTTAGAACAACGGTATGTTATTATTGCCGTTTGGTATACGTTGGCTTCAGTCTACGTGTCGGGCATTGCCTACTAACACAAAAATGATTGTCATTAATAATATTAAATTTTTGCTAATTGTATAACACCGCGCATACACGTATGACAATGTTCCAGGGAAGGGTTATACATATAATGTATCGTACATCAATTTTTTAAAATTGTGTAAAAATCGTAAATAAGTAAAATAAAAGCTATACGTACGACTTTTATTTACTTATTGATAACTTTTATACAATTACAACTTATACATTTTATATAGTCATTTACAACTTTTATACAATTTTTTTAATATACCAATACACCTGCTATACTGTAGCCATTTTTTTCAATGATCGATGATTGCTATTCCCGCTTAGTGTATCTTTTTGCAAATTTTTTCAAAACAAGAATATGCAATGAATTAATAATTAATAAATAACTATGCTAATATAATTAAATTTTTAACATATATTAATTATAGGAATAGATTTTTAATACATTTTTTACGCAAAATCAGACACAAATTTTTAATTATTATCTATAAAATTCAATTGTTAATATAATTAATGAGTTGACAACATTAAATACAATTTTTTTACTTTCAATCTCGACTATTAGATTTGTTTAGATCAAGGGTTAAAAAATTATGTCAATAAATTGTGTTAAAATATCTCTTGCTATTAATTATTTATTACCAAATGAAAATTTTAAACATTAATTGAGGATTTTTTTTTGTTCAAATAAAAAAAATGTCTAGATTAGAAAATAAAATCTTCTATAAGTTAAAAAGTATTATTTCATTGAGATATAAGTTTAAAAATTAATTATTAGTATTATTTCATTGAGATTTAAGTTAAAAAAATTTAATTATTTCTTTCTATCTTAATTCAACAATTGTTTTAAGGGGGGGCTATTCGCACTAAAAATGCTCTGAACACCCATTATTAAAAAATAAAAATTATTATTAATATATTTATTTAGTAATTTAGGAAAAATTATTATTAATATATTTTTTAGTAATTTACTATTATAGACAAATGATATATCCTAATAATCATCTTCAACATTCACCTGTCCATATAAATCCTAATTTCTCCCCGTCCTCAGCTCATCAAAGCTAAACCAAAACCTAATATAATTAAGTATTCATTGAGAATAATGAATTATAAATCCTCCAAGCTTAATAATGATTTTTCTTTTCATGTGCTGATGAATCTCATTTGAATCTTAAATCATATAAAACACTAATATATAACTCCAAGCTTTCTTCTTAGATATAACATAAGGTAGAGATGAAAGAAGGGTGACAATAGAGATGGAAACCGGAACATAAGTATACAACATCACCAAGAAACGAAACACAGGCTCAAACCAACAAGAAAGGCATATGCTAAAAATATAACCCAAATTTGATAACTTCAAAATTGTATATATGCAAATTTAAGAGTAATGCTATATTTCTAACTCATCTATGACTAACTTTATCTAACTTGAGTTGGCAAAATATCATTTAATGCATAAAAATGAAAATAAATGAAGAATGTTAAATTACATGACATGATAATTATCTATCCAATAATATTTTGATAACTAAGGTTGTGGAATAGGTTAGTTAGAGATGAATTATAGATCTAGTATTATTCATAAATTTTAGTTATTAAAATCTTAGTTAATTTGAAAAGGTATATTTGTATTAAAAAAGCTGTACATAATAATAATTTATTTTAAAAATATTTATCGGGTGGTCAGAGGTTTTTTTTTAAATTTTTGTTATAGCCTCACCCGTATTTTAAAATCAATAATGTTATTTGTTTGGATGTACTTGACTTGAGATTCAATCATAGTAAACAATAAACAAGCAACAACAAAATTAGAAAAGAAACAAACAACAACGGATATTAGAAAAGAAACAAAAAAAAAAAGTAGAATTTTTGTGGTTCGATCGAAATTTATATACATCAATAGAGCTCTACCAAGAGAACTATTCTACAGTATTAAGAATAATACTACGCACTCAGCGAACCAGAGTACACAACCTTTCAACAAATTAGATACATGAATCTAATGATGGTACAAGAGCTCTCTTGGATAACTCTTGGGAACACCTATTGGTACACAAATCTTAGCATCGGTTTTACTCTCAAGGGATACCACCGTTACAACAGAAAACTGCAATCACACTAGTCATATATCTGCTACAAATTCTTTTATGTAACCATAAGTAACCACCCTAACCAACATGTAACTAACTTGTTAACCAACTCATTCTAGACAATTGCTAATGTGTAAACTTCTTTAGGAGCCACTTTTCAATAATCTTCACCTTCGTTCCTAAAGAAAAATGCGGCAGTGTTCTTCTCGATTTCTAAGCTCAGACATTCAACTCACCATCCAGCTTCAATTTGTAGCATGTCCAGGCAATGCTTGACCTTACTAAGAGGAAGAACTTTTGTGGCCATATTAGTTAGATTATCATCAATTGATATCTCTTCTAGCTTCACAATTCCTTGTGCCACAACATTTCGGTAAAATGGTATTTAACTTCCACATTTCGAATAATTTTATATTTGAGTATATAGTAATAGTTGTTTTGTTATGCTTGAGTATAAGAGGGAAATGAATTAAAGTGAAATTTATAGAATGAATACATGCTAATATGTCAATAGAAGTAGATATAGTTGATGACTTGTTCTAAAATTAGTTTCAAACATAATAATGATTGAGTTTTGATGCCAGAAATGTTATAGCAAGTTAAAAGCTTTCAATGTTATATGTTTGTGTTATGAGTAATTATCTTTGATATATTATATAACAAGAACGATAATCTTTATAATGTACTTTATTGGTGGACAATTTGTTTATACTCTTTGAAGCATATTTTAATGAAAAAGAGTGTAATATGGGAAGTATGAGATTTGGTATAAAGAGGAAAGTTATGGTTTATTGTAAATTGAAAAATGATATTTTTCTTTTATGAGTTATAAATGCTATTTTTAAAACATGTTAGAAAGTTTTAAATAGATTGGCAAATTTATTTTCTAGATAAAATAAGAAGCATATTTAACATTTTATGGAAATATTACTAGGATATTTTAGCAAACTTAGAAGTATTCAAGCTAGCTCCTATAGAATTCAAGAATAGTAGTGCTGAACTTACAATCTATATACAATCCAAACTCGACAACCTGATGTGGCAGTTTACTTGATAAAAATTCACTTGAGAAGGGAAAAAAAAAGAATGAAGGAAGCTACATCTCCAATAAGATTTTACCTAAACTACCACATCAGTTTGTAGAGTTTAAGTTATATGTAAATTAAAAATCTAGCATTACTAATTCAAGAATTTTATGGGAACTAGCTTGAATACTTCTAAGTTTGCTAAAATATCCTAGCAATATTTCTATAAAATGCTAAATAAACAACTAAATATGCTTCTTAGTTTATCTAGAAAATAAATTGGCTAATCTCTTTTAAACTTTGCAACATGTATAAATATAGCATTTATAACTCATAAAAGAAAAAAAAATTCCTTTTTCAACTCATAATAAACCATAACTTCCCTCTTTATCCCAAATCTTATACTTCCCATGTAACACTCTTTCTCTTTCAAATATGGTTTAAAGAGTAGAAACAAAATTATCGACCAATAAAGTACATTATAAAGATTATCTTATTATACAATATCACAAACATAAATACCATAATACAAACATATAACATTTAAAGCTTTTAACTTGCTATAACATTACTAGTATAAAACCTTGATCACTATTATCTTTGAAACTAATTTTAGAACAAGTCATCAACAATATCTACTTACATTAACAAATTAGCATGTATTCAAGTATTCATTCTATAAATTTTCACTTCAATTCATTTCCCTCTCAAACTCAAGCATAACAAAACAACTATTACTATATACTCGAATTTTAAATTATTACTAGAATCCATAAACATCTTTTTACCTAAATTAATACTTTACATGCCCTTATATTTCAAAATAGCATAATCAATCATCATTTATTCTAACAACAATTAATATGTCAATAAAAACTATTAGTAACTGAATTAATTTAATTGATAACTTAAATAAAATGAAAACAATGAATGTAATAACTGAATTAATTTAACTGATAACTTAAATCAAATGAAAACAATGAATGTAATGCACTAAAATGTGAAAATCTTAAAATATAATCCATTCACTCAATTTAAGCTCATCCTTGATTGAAAAATCTTTCAACAAATTGTTTAATGCCTGAAAGACATCATTGAAAGACATCATCGGAAACCATCATCGAAAAACGTAAGAAACCAAAATATTTTCTTGGATTTGCAAAACTCATGTATAAACATGCAACAAAAGTGGTATGGTATTGGAAAGAGCATGAAAAAAGCTTCAAAATGATATAGAGATTGACCAGTAATTCATTGGATTTTAGCCCAAAAATGAATAGGAGTTCGTCGACTTCCAAGATTTAAACCTATTAAGTTTTAAGACTGCAATTATGCCAGTTATGTGTGACTATGCCCTCTTGTCTCGTCTAAATGGGGACTCTACCTATTTATACATGTAAATATGTCAAGACTATCGATCTTACCAATGGCCTGTTTCTTAGGAAAAAGACTCGTAACATTGATTAAAAGGTGCCATACGTCTTTGCCCTTTGGAGGAGTGTTGAGGCTAACTTCGGGATTTGGTATTATGGCCTCCATCTTAGGTAGGTGTCCAAGTTTGGGAATCTCAGAGATAGTAGGCATTCATCCTCTTTTTACTAGGGATGGCAAAATCTGGGTGCGAGTGCGGGTTTTGCATTTTCGCACCCGGACTGTGTTATGTGGTGTCCTCCCTCGTCACCAAAATTTTCCTAGAATTTTGGCATGCTGTGCCGGTGCGGGTTTCCCTGGATATATAATTCCCCTCCCCGCACCTGAATTTTACCCGGAATAAATCCCCGGATTTCCCGGGTTTGTGAATGATTTTTCTTATTGGGTTGGGCTAAACAAATTTCATTTGAAGTTTTTTGGGCTAACTAATTTGATATAGGGCTTAAGTTCGTTAAAGAGTCTTTCTTTAAATTTGTTTTAGGCCCTCTTAAAAGTATATTATAAAGCCCAATATATTTTATAAATGTGATGATGTTAGATATTGATTTTAAATTATTGTAAGAAAATTGATTTCAATTTATTACTTATTTTTATATATTTATAGAACAACAAATTAATAGTGATTTAATGGTGATTAAATCTCTTTGTCTCAACCATAATAATATTTTGTAACATTATTATGATAGTGACAAATGTTTTAGAAAATGTTTTCATTGTTATATAATTTTTGCAAAAAAAAAAAACAAATGAATTTCTCTATTCTTTCTCTTGCTAATGTTGATTAAATTGATTAGCACATGACTAATATAATACATTATATAAATATAATTTTAATTTTTTGAAATATATTATATTATCTGGTGCGAGTGCGGGGTGGGGACAGTGTATACCGCACCCAGACATAAATTTGCAAAACTTCACATGTCCCTGCACTTGAACCCCTCAAATTCGAGAAAAATTGTCCCTAGAAAATCCAAGTAAAATTCGGGTATCCGCACAACTCGATTTTTTTGCCATCTCTACTTGTTACTCAAGTAGAAAGTCCTTAGTAATTGGTAGTTGGGCACTCATCAGAACACCCAAAGGTCAAAGGACCTTGTTTCTTGGCAGCTGTGGGCGTTTAGTCAAATTCTATGCTACTCAGCCATTACGCCTCTAAAAGACCCTAATCCATTTGGTGGGTAAACCTTTGTGGGCTTTTGTCCAAATCTAAGCGATTTTGGTGATTGGCTCAAGACCAATTATGGTATAAACACAAGTCAACAAACAAAAACCAATCTCTTACAAGTGATTAATATAGAAATCATAATTAATTAATTTATAGTTGTATTCATCTACTATAAACTTTTTATTATTATTTGTAGATAATCAAAATATCCAGACTGAACAAGTGAAAGAAGAAAGAGGAATGATGAAAATGGTTATCTAGGTATATTAAATTACATAAGTATTATTACTAATTTATGATGAATTGAAATAGTCATTTGACATTATTAATTTTTTTTCTTTAATAGCTGCCTCTGATAGCTCGAAACGAGTTCGTGGACCAATAAAGTTGTAATCTACATAATCAAAAAGAATATATTCATGTAAATTTGAATCATTACAGGTAACATATTCGTGATGAAGGTAAACGAATGGGACATACCACTTACCTCATGTCACGACCTCCCACTTACCTCATGGGAAAAGGCCATTATGAATAGTCAAACTCAAGACTTCATCGTGGCCTTACCAACTCCTTCCTAGGCCACCCTTGTCACTTGAACCAACCCATTATGGGTATAATGAGGAGAAATTGCCTACTCTTAAAAATGAAAGTTGATGAGGACTAATGGAAATGGTTGATTGAATTTTAGGAGTTTGAGAAAGGACAAGAAAGTATCCAATTTTACTATATATGATCTTTTTATTTAATAAACTTTTTATATAAATTAATTAGTAATATAAACCACATATAATCTTTTCTTTTTGTTATAGAGTCAGACTAGAATTAGTAAAGCTAGTCATGCAAATTTGAAATCAAGTCATACTTCAAGAACAAAAAGCTTTTCAACAATTAGAGATGAAATGGTGAATATTTTACTTTTGCCTACATTAACTTTTGTCAAATATATGCTTACAAAAATATTTTTATTTTGTAATAGCAATCTGAAGATCCGGATAGTAAAAAAACCAAATAAGGTAAAAATGTACATGTTTAGTCATACTAATATCGATGGAAAGCCTGTTGACTCAACATCTACAAAATTAATGGTAATTTATACTAAAATATTACTTTCATGTCAATCTTAAATTTTTTTTGTTATATATATATATAGAAATTGATATGATTGCTACTACAAGAAAATCGCAAATATTTGACTATTTTTAGCCGTCAAGTATATAGTTATTTGACAGTTAGTGCATGTCATATATGTCACCGTCAAATATAATAATATTTGACAGTTGGTCAAACAGTCAAATATCTACTATAACATATTTGACTCCTGAATATGAGGCAAGTTTTTTAGTCCTGAGAATTGATTTTTTAGGATTATTTGACAGTTTTTTGAAGAAATATTTGACACTAACCGTCAAATATGGTGAATCTAACAATCAAAATTTTCAAATTAATATTAGTAATATTTGATAATAACCGTCAGACATGAAGAACATAACAGTCAAATTTTTTCAAATTTATGTAGATGTTTGTCTGTGCTTAGCCGTCAAGTATGTGATAATAGATATTAATATTTTATTATTTTGTGACCAACAAATATTATTTTGTTTAGAAATCATATGTGCCGGTTATAAACCGTCAACTATGACGGTATTGGTGAAATATATATATATATATATATACACACATATATGATACTTGACGGACTACGTAGCCCCTCAAGTATCATATATATTTTTTTTAAAATAGGTTTATGATGATATATTTTTATATTTGAAAAAAAGGAGAATTTTATTAATTTTTTAAATTACTAATAAAAATTTATATTTAGGATCACAACTATGCATGCACATAGAACAAAAGCTTAAGCAAATGCAAGTGGAATTATAAGAAAAAATGGGACTTTACGTGGAATCTAGTACTTGAAAACAATAATAAACAAAAGCATGCTAGTGGTCAGAAATATTTTCTCTATAGGTTGAATCTACAAACCAATGAGAAAATTAGACGCTACCTAATTGAATAATAGTTAAAAACTGCCATTTTTTCTGTGCAAAATTCCAATCATATCCCAACAGCACTTGTCCCTTTCTTTCCTAACACAAGCACTCATTCTCTGCCCATTGTTCCTTAAACTCATGGACATGCAAAAACATAAACAATATTCCAGCAAAGTTGCATTCACATAGCATAAACATGCCAAAATATAGCTTATTTTATGAATCAAACACCCTCATTGAATGAAGATAATATATTTTGAAGGCTGCCATGTCAAACATCATCACAATCCAATGGCAGCTGCCACCAACTTAGAAATTAGCGAGTAATAATATAAAATACTAAAAGCAATTAATCAAATTCTATTAATTAAATTAACATATATGTTAATAATCATAATATACCCTGGGTTGTAAGGAAGAAAAACAAACTTCCTATCTTCAAAACTTTTTAGCTTTTTTGCAATTGATTCAGACATTTCAGCACACAAATCAGCATCTTGAAGTTGCTTGGCAGGACTGTTGATGGGTTGATAAAACCAAACTATTGTGTGCCTTTTCCTCCTTCCAATGTCTCATACAGATGACTATGATAACAAATACACTTAATGAACTCCTACCATTCAGTTATCACAAAAGCAAATCAATTAGTTAACTAAATGAACTTTTAAAGTGCAACTAGAAACTGTTCAGAATCAATTAAATGTTGTTAATGGTACGAAAGTATCAACCTTCAAAGTTTGTATCTATGTTCATAGACAAATAATTATAAATATAAAGAACATATTTCTTAGACGAATGATTATAATACAAGAAAACTCAAACCTGTAGTGAAGTTGATAACATTTCTATCAATGTTTTACCAATGCATAATATTCTACAAGTAAAACCTTTATTGCCTTTAGGTTATATTGCACAACCTTTCCAGTTAACAAAGCAAGAAATAGTAGGCTTCCACATTTTCACAATATAAACATCTCATAATCAAATGAGTACCAAAAAATCATACAAGTGCAAGGTCAAGCCCTCAAAGTGTGACATCAACACGAGACAAAACAAAAAAATCAACAACAACATAGCATGTGGGCATAATGATGAAAATAGAACAAAAAATAAAAAGAAGAAAATTAGATTTACCTTAACTTCATTTGCATAATTACTTCATTTGCATAAATACTTCTTTTAGAGTGCTTAAGAAGATTACTTTATGCATAAAACATAACATGAATTCATACAAATAATCTAAATGCTCAAAAAAGATCTATAGAATCAAAAAATATGTATTCACATTTAGTGATATTCAAATTTCAAATATAATTGAGTGTTCTAAGCAATGACTTTAAAAAGGAAAATACCTGGTGATGCTAATTTACTAATTTTGATTATCTAGCACTTGATGATGCAATTGATCACTTCAACAATCAACAAAGCTAATTTGATACAAGTCCAATAATAATTTTCTGTAAAACAAGAAATAGTTCCTTGTGACTAAAATAGGATAAATAGGATCCTATTTATACTCTAAATACTGCATATTAACCTTAATCTCCAAGAAAACACAGTTGACCATTTGTAATAAGAACACATCTCTGTTTAATAATTCAAATCCATGAGGGTATGGCCATGACTTCAAGAGGCCTCCACGACAAAATATTCTCCTAGGCCGCTAAAATTCATAAAACATTCAATAAAAAAACAGAAATAAAAATGTAAAAAAGAGATACGGCTTTTTACACTAGATGATAAGGTGAAGGAACAAGGAAAGCATCTCTAGGGTTTGCTAAACAAAAAATTAGTTCCTTGTACGACCCAATCCAAGTTCACATTAATTTAAACAAAAACAAAAAAAAGATAAGAAATAGAAATGGAAATAAAGAAATAAAACTAAAGCTTAAATATACATACTTTAATATTTTCAATTATATAATTATTAAGGACACAGTAAAAAGAAAGAAAAACTTCTAGATTAGTTGAAAATGACTCATAAAGTAAATTGACGGAAAGAAAAACATACAAATTAGATGAAAATGACTCGTGGAGCAAATTGACAGATTGTTTGTCAGTAATTGAACAAGAAAACAAAATAAAATAAAAGACCATTTATATCAAGAAAAATATGCGGAGTCTGTGTACCCCAACATTTTCAAAACAAAATCCTATCCAAAAAAAAAATTCATCCAAGTAAGCATATTATATTGCTAGTCAAACAACCAATAAATTACGCAAGTCCATGTGGCTTTATTGTGAGAAAAATTAATTAGCTTGTGAAAAAAAGAAAAAAAATAAAACCCTTCATTGATACATTGAGGTTATATAGAGCACTCAACGCAACAAATTTTAGAATACATAAAGAGAATAAGGAAATAAGAACAAATAATAAAATAAAAATATCTCTGTGTCAAGAAAATAACAAAAAGCAATTAGAATATTCAGGAAATCTGCTACTATATAGTTAGTTCAATTAGTATAATATTTCATATACCTTTCTTAAGAATTTATGGGTATGAGCAGTAGATTTGGTGTTATTGACATAAAAATTTTCTTTACTAAATGTCAAAATAATTAAAAGTTGCCTTAAATTAGAAAAATTGTTAACTATAAAGAGAGGGAGAGACGGGGTAAAATAAAAATTTATCAAAGCAATTCAATACCAATTTTAAGTTATAGGTAAAATAAAAAATAATATAAATTGGAAATTGTAGTTCTTAAGCAAAATGAGTTCTAGTTGAACTTTATCAACAACTTCAAAGGTGGCCTAGAAGTCAAGTGATTTCAACTTATTCGAATAATTTAATTTAATAGAAATGATTTCAACTTATTCAAATAATTTAATTAAATAGAAATGATTTCAACTTATTCAATTCAATCTTATTTAATGTCTTTATTCAATTTACTTAATCAATTAATCAATTTAATTCAATCAATTAATTAAAATAATGATTTATTCTATTAATTTAATTTAATCAATTAAATAACTTTAGATAATTATTCAATGTATTAATAATCTTATTCAATTTATTTTATTTGATCCAGTTCATTTTAATATTTAATTAAATTATAATTATTCAATCAAATATTCAACATAATTAATAATCTTATTCAATTTAATAATATAATTACTTTAATTTGATTAATTTATTTCAACTTATTCAATACAATCTTGTTTAATGTTTATTCAATTTAATTCAATCAATTATTTAAACTAATGATGTGCATACAGACCAATGTTAGTCCAGTAATTATCCTGTACGCATGATTAAGGATTTATAAAAGTATAGGTAGAGATAATAAATCTCCAGTCTAGCAAAATAGCAGCCCCCACATTACCAATTCATTAAACTATGATGAAAGAACACGAAATCAATGTATCAAAGTATCGTCTAGCACTAGAGAAGCGGGGCAAGTCATAAGTTTCATTTCAAGGTAATTATTTTGAAATAATTTGTAGACATCAATTTTTACAAGTTACAAGTAAACTAAATAAGTTATAGCATCGACTTTCACTAAATTAATTTTTATCCTTACCATCTATAATATTTTCCAATAGTACCTGATCTGACTTTTGAAAGCTAGACATCCAATTTCCTTATTTGCGTAGACCTTCTCCAAGTTTTGAGCATTTGTCAAATTGTCTCTGTCCCACTTATCTACATTAAGAAGAAAGTAAGAATAGTGCAACTATGATTATAATACAATGTCAAAATATATAAATAGCATGATTCACGGCTACTAGCCGAATATGTGGAAGGACTGGGAAGAAATACTCATTTAAGATAGGCGTAGTAAAAAAATAATTGTGAAAGTGGGTTGTGAAAACAAGAAAGTAAGAGGAATTTAGAAACTGAAAATGGAAAAAAAAGTTAAAAAAATGAAAAATGAGCAACATTATTAAAGATGATATACCATACATTACACAAACCTTTTTTCTCTAACATTAGCTTTCCATCAACTGGATCCATGTCCTCTAGGCACACATCTGATACTTAAATTCGTGGGGTCTATATAGCACATTCTTCCAATCTTCGTATGGCTTTACGCTATAAGCCTGCTAAAAGTACTATCAGTGGACATTATATTAGGTAGATTATATTTGAGGTAATTAAGATTCAAATGTTTTGAAACTGGAAAGCAGGCCAAATAAAAATGAATCAATTTAACATTGATATGAAATGCGGGGCAATAAGTGATAGAGGAAATAGAAGCAAAGAAACTACTATACAAAATAGAATCTAATATCAAACCTTTGTGTTTCAATGATTGGAAGGAGGATATAAATAAACTCAAGAAATAACTCAAGAATCTCTTGAGCAGCCATCATATTCTCTTTCCTCATTATATGCTCCACATGATAAAAAACTATGTAATTGTCATTAGCACAAGAAACCAAAAAGCAAACTTAAATTAGTCAATATTTGGTAGTGTTATAATTGAATTTAGAAAAACAAGAACAAATATTATTTTAATAAACTACAATGTAAAAGCTAAAAGGAAACTAGGAAATAATTAAAATATAATTCTCATATTCCATTAAAAAAACAGTGATGATGATTAGGTTCAACTAATTTTACTGTTTTTCTTAAGCTTTTTTTAAACCAATAAATCTACAGTATCAGGTTCAAGATTTTCAAACATTTTAACTTGTATTGCATTTTTTCCTGTTTTGTTTTAATATCTCCTAGTATGACAACTGAAAGGGCAATTATAGCTTCCAATTCCAAAGCCCAAGACACTAAAATTGTTCGTAAAGCATAAACAAGAAGAAAAAATATCAAAAATAAAGTGAATTAAGATTCTCTTTACGTACAAATTCTATTTTAACTCATATCACAAGACATAGCCACTAACCAAATGCTATCATTTTTTTTCCTTTGCAAACTAGTAAACTATTAATTATATCATTTCTAATTGAAGCACAGTAAAACAAGATGGATGCTCGAATATAAAGGATACATGCATACAATGACTAGGAACATTTCAAAAGTGGGCATGCTTTAGAAGCAATTCCAAAACACGGTAAATCCTAAAACAGGGCAGGAGCATTAAAAAGTAGTACAAGAGAACAATTCATTGACTATATATACTCCATCTCACCTTAACCAACCCTTATATCTTTCTGTGAATACCACTGAAAAATAAGAAAGCAGATGCTCGTTAAACCAAATTCGTTATTGTCCAACTAACAAACTTCATATGCTAAATAATTACTAAACCCAACCCGAATATGCTAAATAATTACTTCAAATCCTTGAAATATGACAATAACAAATAAAACACTATTTAAAAAAAAGAAGCAAGATTACTCAATTCTGGTTAAAATTTAAACAAATTGCTTGAATTCCACACATTTTAACTGTTCAAGTCACATATAAATGAAGCAAACCAAACCAAACCCAACTCAACTAAGCTAAGTTAAATATTTTCAGCAATCCCAAAGCAACAAAGAATGATCTACATTACAATATTTAAATCATAAGAAAGAGGAAGGAGGATTATACCATTTAGAACCTTGGAAGCCCTTGTTGAAGAAGGAATCGAGTGTGGACATGATGAGATGAGATTGATCAAGTATAACTTGAAACGAAACTATAGCATTTGGAATTTGGTTAAGTTGTGAGGAGATTTGAGAACAAGATAAAAAAAGAGTAAGAGGAGATTCGAGAATATATGCATATGTTAAAAATAGCCTCAAAAACAAATCAAAGTCTACCTAGTATTAGTAGTCCATAAATGTAGATTTTGGTCAAAACAAAATCCTCAAAAGTCCAGATAATTTATAATAAAAGTCAATGAATAAAAGCATATATGGTACAGAGATGAACTTTAATGAAATTCAGAAAAAGCAAAAATAATAACCCATAACAATAAGAACGGTAAGAAACAAACTAACCTTAGATTATGCAGCTTTGACAATCTCATGAAGCCTTAGTTTACTAACCCTAACAAATTGCAAAGATATCAAAAAAAAAAAAAAAAGAGAAATAAAAAACCCTAACAAATTATAGAGAAATAAAAACCTAACAAATTGTAGAGAAATTAAACTTCCCATTAGATCATACACGTGAATAGCTGATTAATTGTTATCTAAGGGAATAGTTATGTGAGTAGATAATTCAGGAGTTAGTTGGTGGTGTGAGCAAGGGATCGAGTGTTAGAGCGAAGGAGTGAGAGCGTGGCAAACGTTGAAGAAAGGTAGAGAATGATGAATGCATAGTGATAAGCGATAGGAGGGAAAAGCATCGATCAATGAAAACTAAGAAGAGGGAAAGAGGAAAAGAAAGCGGCTAGGGAAAAATTAGAAGACTGAAGCTAAAAAAAGATAGGGGGGAAATGGGGAATATGTATAGAATGACAAATACGTAAATAAAATAAATGTTAATAGTGTCAAATAAATAAAAAAAAAGGGTTGACTTTTTATAACATCATCATGTTTGACTTTTTCTTAAAAAAACCCTCAAATATATTAAAGCTAATGCGTCAAATATTAAAAAATTTCTTGTAGTGCTAATTAATGAAATTCAAAAGTGTTTTACTTTTATTTTGATGCATATAATATTACATAAGCAAGGAACTTATAACAAGTTGATAGGAATATATAAATTGAGCAAACTATTGAATATAAATATTTTAGTTTTTAACCAGTTGGAGTAGTCCTACACTTTATTTCTAAAATAGCTTCATTTCTTAAACATTGTTTTCAATTTTACTAGTTCATAAATTAATTTTGATTTGTTACACATGTTTTTACTTATCGCTTGTAAATTATTTTATAGTTTTATGCTTTATGAATTTTGTATGTCATAGTAGTCAAATCTTAATTAATTATTTATTATTTTAGTGGAATATTAGTTATTATATTATAACTAAATTTTGGTTTTGTGCTTTAGTTAGATTTTAACAAAAATTATGTTTCTGATTTCATTTTGTTACACATATGTTTTTAATTAGGGAATATGTCACTAGTGACCCTGAGGTTTGCCAAGTGACAAAAATAAGGCCCAATTTTCAAAACTAGCTTCAAACAACCATGTGGCTACTCCTTAATGTTTTTGTGAGTGTATGAAGGGGTATATTATGAGGGTATTTGCATTAGAAAATGGGTAAAATGTTGTGAGGCACGAGTAATGACACATAAGTCAACTGTTTGTCTTTCACTTTTTTAAAAGAAAAAAAAAAAACTAAAAGAGAGTTGGTTTGTACTCTTCTCAAAGAAGTTTTTGTAATCTGCACAGTATAAGAAACGTTAGCCTTTTGTATTAACCCATGAGAAAGATAATTGGTTCCTAAATTTTTAAAATTTTTTCTTGTTTATATGGGTTGGACGGTCTTCCATGGCCTATGAACTACGAAAATGCTGAAAAAGTCCTTTGGCTTAGTGTTCTTTGTTTTCTTTTTGAAGTAAATCCCATTTCATTATGTCGTCAATGGTGAGAGACTTTATTTTTTTGTTAAATGTGCTTGCTTTGTGATTCAAACGGCTAAAGATGGCTAAAAGTGGTTGCTTTTTCTTTTTTTCATTTTACCTTTTTTTTTTTTTTGCATGAGATGCTTATATCATTTCGAAATATGTGTTTGCTGATGTTTGTTGTCCTGTATGTTTTCGTCAAGGTTTATTTGCGTTTTGAATTACTATTTTAAAAAATGGGTATGAAAATGAGTTGTTAGTTCTTCGTTCTTAATATTTACTGTGTTTTCCACGGTATGCTTCCATTTTTTTTTTGTTTTTGTTCACTATTTTGAGACGTAGGTATGAGAATGAGTTATTGTTGTTGGTGTTTCAGTTTTACTCAAATTTGATAATATTGGCTTTCTTTTCTTCATGTAATCATTGGATTGTATTTTCATTACAAGCAAGTGTTATATTTTACAATTAAGGTTCACATAGTCAATAAAGTTCATGAAAGGCAATATGTCAATCCTAATATTTGTAGAAAAATAATTCTAGTGAAAAAGCCGTTGAATATGCCCAATTGTGAGACAGTGATGCACGAACAATATAAGGTAAAGATTTGGTTTTTCACATGGGCATTATTTGTGTTATTCTAGGTTGAAGGAAAAGATTTTTGTTGGTTTGCACGAACATTAAGTAAACTAGATTTGAACCAAATCATAATAAGGATATGTATATTTATGTTTTGCAAAGTGTTTTACAAAAGTATTTTCTTATATATGTGTTGATGCATGAACTTCGAGTGGCCAACTGGATGCGCACTACTGGACAATCAAGTGATAAAGAACCTGAAAGCAAAGGAAATGGTTAAGGGCACCAACAATGGTGTTGACGAAAACCCTCCGAAACTCAAGTCAGGATCTAGAGCATCGGATGTCAAATCAAACAATCTTAGAGAGAGAGGCTCTAAAATCTATGCAAGCTTAGAGAGAGAAAGTGTCTAAGAAACATTGAATACCTTTGAGCTTCAAATTAAGGGTTTATATAGGCATAGGTGAAGTCAATATGAGACCCGAATGGTTGACTTGCAGGGCTATTAAAAATATTAGATTCAAATTAGAATAACTATAAAAATATGCAAGAATGTTTCTTAAGTGATTTATGAAAGTATTTTAGCATATGATTATGCATGTTTAGTATGTGATGTATTGTTGTGCATGATTTTGATAAGAATATGCTTAGTAGTTATTTATATGTTATATGGACCATGTATATGATAAGTCACTAATGACATTATGAATGCATGATGTTAATGATGGTGTGAGGCAAGCTACCATCTTACCTAGAGCGTTTGCTACGTACCTTGACACTGCTTCTCTAAGTCCTTTTCAGAACTTAGAGAGCCAAAATAGGTCAAGTCATGAAGACAAGACTCGAAGAGTCACACAGAGTGCCGCTTAGGAATAACCGCAGGAAAATTATAGATAACAATAGTCTAATCCTCCAAAAGTCTAAGACCTATGAACTACCTTAACCCCTTCAGAGATGGATTTAGGAATTGGGTATAAATCTTCAATCGCCTAGACAACGTCCGGCCACCATTAGGGTTTATTGGGTTCATCGTTTTAAACCATTAATACTGTCCATCTTGATCCTAAGTCCAGTTTTACACACAACCAATTTTATCTTTCTTATTACATGTAAGGTGTTGACATGATATACACATCTATAGAAAGATGGAGGAAAATAGAGTTACATTTCTATTCAAACATTGGGGACAGGGAAAAGGATTACAACCATTCACCACAAAACTTGAAATAAAATGAATAGCTTAAAGGAAACACGCACTACGAAATGAAAGGCATTGGTAAAGATATGGTAACAGTACAAACAATGTAAAGAAAGATAAAACTCCCAAACATGCAATAAAGGAAATAATATGGAAATAAGTGCAAAGCAATTAAACTAATTAAAGCATAACAACCACATAAACAACATGCAAATAACAAGGATAACAAGGTGAAGTACTTTAGCAAATACGGTAAAAAAGTGAATAATAAAGAAAGCAAATCATTATGGTAAAAGAAATAACATAAACCCAAAAAAAGGTGGTAAGTAGAGAAAGTAAATGCAAAGATGTAGAACTTATGAAATGCATGAAGAAATCAAAGTAGAGATAACTATCATTTAAGTAGTCTTTGATTAAGAGTATCACAAAGTATACTTATTCAAATGATATCAACTCTTTCAAACTTATGAATGAATATTATGAGTACCCCTTATCACTTATCAAGCTCAATTCATAACAAAATAAAATGGAAGAAAAGAAACAAAGAGTAAACAATTGAAGGAAAAGACAATGGAAGACATTAGTTATCCTATAAATGCTCGTTATTTATCACACCAAAGTGACAATTATCCAATTGAAAATCATAGCACTTATTAAACCCACAAAAAAAAAAAGAAAAATAAAACACAGAAATGGGTGTTACTACGGCATTCCCAACTTATAGTGCCACCAATGCACTCCTCATGAGATTCACCATGCCTAACACAACCCAGCCAAAAAGGAAAACAAAAATGAAGAAAAAGAACAAGTAATGTGAAAGGAATTAAAGAGCCAGCTAACATAAATGAGCAATATAATAATAAAGAACATAAAAGAAGTAAAAATGGTTTTCATCCAATTGTGGCCATTTCCAACATGCTTGTTGTGCAATTATTTGGAGAATGGTTCTCCACCACTTGTCAAACACATTAGAAGAAAAAAGAAAAAAGCAAAGTGCGTATAACATAAACATAAAGGAGAAGTAAAAGAAATAAATGCATGGTTAAATAAAATAAAAGGAAGGTTGAAGGAAGAAATGTGAGTACATAAATGTAAAACATGAGCACATGAGCATAATACAATTGAACTAAATATCAATATAAAAGAAATAGAAAACAAAGGAGGTTATCATTTAAGTGTGGGTTTCTCCATCAAGCACTTAGGCTATTATTTAGAAATGGCATCTCGTCACCCATCCAACCAAACGAAAAGAATAGAAGAAGAAGAAAAAGAAGAGAAAGCATGTATAATAACATAAAAGTAAAGAAAATAGAAAAGAAAAAGAATAGAGAAAGAGATAATATATGAACATAAACATAATTGCAAATAACATATAAAAGAAGGTAGAAGAGAGAGAGATATAAAAGTAATTAAAGCATCTAAATAAACTAACTAAAACAATTAAACTAAATTAAATTAGACTAAGCATGTGTTGTTAAATTAAAATAATCCTAATTAAATAACCTAATTAACTAAATTAGGAGTCAAGAGAAATGCCTATGGAGGAGGATTTCTCCACTCCTAATTATCCCTTTGAGGGTCGATAAGCCTATTAACTAGGCTATTGACCCTAATTAGGGAACTTATTAACTACTAATCTAACCTAATTACCTACTAATTAAAGGAAAATAAAAAATTAAGGAAGGAAAGAAAGATGACTCTCAGACCATACCAAATTCTAAACTTATTCAGAAGCAGAATCTTGACTATTGTTGTCATTCCAAAATTATTCAAGAACACCTGGGACACCGAGAACACCTCGAAAAACACCAAAAATATTATACTAGAAGAGGCTTTGTCAATAATATTCAGAATCCTTCTTTTTTATCTATTTTTAGGGATTTTTCTGCCTAGAAATTCGTCATTTAGTGAAAAGTGCCACTTCTTTATATAGCACTAATGGGTGGCTAGAGATGTTAGAACCCATATGCGAATTTAGTCAAATTAACACAACGGAAGCAACTCTAAAAAAATGATCTAGCGAATACAGGCTTCAAAACTTTTTGCGTTCTCACCACTTTGGATCCAAGGTATGACTATAAGGGACTCGAATTAGATATGTGGGCATCAATCAATACTGGACCAAACCTGAAATCAAAGAACAAAAGGGTCAAGCGGCACTAGAGGCAGCTCAAACGTCACCCAAAGAATGCATGAATGTCAATTGCCCAAGCCACAAGGTAGGATGCCTTGTTTGGCATAAATCTTGGGGCAGGGTAGGGAAGGTTGGCATTTTTTGTCTTCTAAGGCACAATGGGGCTCTTGAAAATCTATAACTTGATTTATATAGTCCCTTATGTCTTTGTCCAATTGGAATTTCTAAGTCCTATTTCAATTAGGCCTCTAATCCCATAGAATCCTTGTAGAACTTGGACCCTTATAAAAGTCTAACTCTTATATTGGGCTTTTAATTTAAACTATTTAACTTAGCACAGTTTATTTAATTAATTCTATTAGTTAAATAAAAGGCCTAATTGGATTTATTTAATTATTTAATTTAATCTCTGGGTCTTATTCTCTAATAAACCCAATTAAGTTTAATTTATTAGTCCAATTCAATTCAAGTACCTTTTACATAGCTACCAAAGAGACCTCGATGGACTTATTTTATTACAAGCTCCAATACGTTAGGCCTAACATCCTAGTATCTCATAATTGCAATAGGCCTAATTTATTAATTTTGGTCCATTCCACTATAGGTCCAAAGTTACACTCTTGCATTAAATATTATTTGTAGAAAGCTTAATAATTTAATCTGATTAAATTGTATTCTTATAAAGCTTTATCCATTAAGCAATAAGTTTACATAAATACCCTTTATAGAATACCAATAATTGGAGCTAGATTAAATTATCGTTTTACCCTTCCAATTACATCTTGATCCCTTAATACTAGTTTTACACCATTTAAGTGATTTAAGATTTATTCAAATAAATCTTAGTTTAATGACTAACTTTTCATTAAACACTTGGCCAAGATTTTATCACTTAAAACCTTATAAAACCATCAAGGTGGTATTATGTAATCCCTTGGAAGTCATAAATTCCATATCTATGGTATAGTGTCTACCAATATGCAAATCTTATAATCCCAACTAGCAAAGGTATTGATCTTTATTTAGATCTCACTTTTTATTCTAGTCAAAAACCATAGCCTGCATACCAGAGGTACACTACCTGCTTAGGATTAAGGTATTAATGCTTTTAAAACTCGATTGTGATAATTTTCATTCAGTAACAGTATTTCCACCAAATGATATAATTCCACGAGGTCATGTTCAATGCATTCATAATGCATAAATGTCTTGTCTTGAAGTCTTCACTTCAAATGGTTAAAGACTCACCATTATGTACAAATAGTTGATAAAATAAATTATCAAAAATGGTATGTAGGAATATTATTACATATTGATAATTCCTTACAAATAGAAGCAATTGCTTTAGTAGATTCAGGTGCTGATCAAAATTGTATTAGAGAAGGACTTATTCCAACAAAATATTATGAAAAAACTTCTGAAAAATTAAGAGGTGCTAATGGTATGAATTTAGAAATTAATTATAAATTATCAAAAATTAAAATATGTAATCAAGGATATTGTTTTAGAACAACATTCATATTAGTAAAAAATCTTAGTCAGAACATTATTCTAGGTACTCCATTCTTAACACAAATATACCCTTTTAATGTTGATAGCCAAGGAATTCATACAGAAATCATGGGAACAAAAATAAGTTTTAAATTCTTATCATCAATAGATACAAGAGAAATTCGCCAATTACAACAAAATACGATAACTAAACAAATAAATTTAATAATTAATAAACAAGATCATATTAATTATCTTCAAAAAGAAATTAGATACAAGAAAACTGAAGAACAATTAGGAGGAGCAAAGACCAAACATGATATAGAAGAATTAGAAAAAATATTTAAAAAAGAAGTATGTTCAGATTTACCTAATCAATTTTGGGATAGAAAAAAGCATATTGTTACTTTACCATATATTAAAGAATTTAATGAAAAACAAATTCCAACAAAAGCTAGACCTATACAAATGAATCAAGAATTATTACAGCATTGTCAACAAGAAATAACAGATTTGTTAAATAAAAAATTAATAAGAGAATCAAAATCACCTTGGAGTTGTGCAGCATTTTATGTAAATAAAAAGGCTGAAATAGAACGAGGAGTTCCAAGATTAGTAATCAATTATAAACCTTTAAACAAGGTACTGCAATGGATTAGATATCCCATCCCTAATAAAAGAGATTTAATTAAAAGACTTTATGATGCAATATTATTTTCAAAATTTGATATGAAAAGTGGATTTTGGCAAATTCAAATTGCTGAACAAGATAAATATAAAACTGCCTTTGCAGTACCTTTTGGTCATTATGAATGGAATGTAATGCCATTTGGATTAAAAAATGCCCCATCAGAATTTCAACATATAATGAATGATATATTCAATCCTTATACAAATTTTATTATTGTTTATATTGATGACATATTAGTTTTTTCTGAAGCTATAGAACAACATTTCAAGCATTTAAGAACATTATTCTATATAATCAAGAAAAATGGTTTAGTAATTTCTGCCTCCAAGATGAAATTATTTCAAACAAAAATAAAATTTTTAGGTTATGATATATACCAAGGAACAATTAAACCTGTGCAAAGATCAATAGAATTTGCTAATAAATTTCCTGATGAGATCAAGGAAAAAAATCAGTTACAAAGATTTTTAGGATCTATTAATTATGTATCAGATTTCTTTCCAAATCTTAGAAAATTATGCAAACCTTTATACCAAAGACTTACGAAAAACCCTTTACCATGGACTGAAGCACATACTAAAATAATTAAACTCTTAAAAGAAAAAGTTAAAACACTTCCTTGTTTAGGAATTCCTCATCCTGATGCTTTTATGGTAGTAGAAACAGATGCCTCTGAAATAGGTTATGGAGGTATACTTAAACAAAAATTACCAGAGTCAAATAAAGAAGAATTAGTTAGATATAATTCAGGATTATGGCTCAATGCACAAAAGAATTATTCAACCATCAAAAAAGAGATTTTATCAATTGTTTTATGCATTACAAAATTTCAAGATGATTTATTCAATAAAACATTTTTACTCCGCATTGATTGCAAAGCTGCAAAAGAAGTTTTACAAAAGGATGTCAAAAATTTAGTTTCTAAACAAATTTTTGCACGATGGCAAGCTATTTTATCAGTATTTGATTTTGATATTGAATTTATTAAAGGAGAAGATAATTCTCTTCCAGATTTTTTAACAAGAGAATTTCTACAGAACAAAATCAAAGAGTGAAACACTCGGTGAGAATATTCAAAATGTCAGACAAAAAGATAATGAAGGCCAGTGATTATGTCCTGGCCAAAACAACTCAATCAATTCAAGTTGCAGGTGTGGGCCAAGTCCCCATTGCAAATACCTATTCAGCCTTAGCTGAATATCCACCATTATCATATTCTCAAGCAATAACTGGGTCATCTACCCAGCCCACTACTCAAATAGCTTCTGGGTCTTCTACCCAGATAGGCTCGTCTACTCAAAAATCCAATTATATTACCAAAAGTCAAAAACAACATCTCCAAGTTACTCAGTACACCAAGTCAGTCCCTTTAACTGAATTAAAATCCCTTACTCAAAGGTTATTTCTTCCAGACTGTCAGTATATTACTGATAATCCTTCCAAAAATCGTCAATTTTATGAGTTAATTTTAGTTGATACCGATAGTGTTGAATTAGTCCATCATAAAGACCCTAGAAACCCTGATCAAATATCTTATTCAACTTGTAAGATTAAAAAAGTTAAAACCCCTAGAGAATTTGGTACTCAATCCATTTGGACAAATGTATCTTTTTCTGTTCCTTATGAACCTAAAGGATATAATTATGTAGACTATCGAACAGCCTGGTACAATATGTTTTATCTTAGAACTTTTGATCATTCCTGGTTTATTCATTTTGATAACAGATGTCAAAAGTTTTATCCTTCTTGGTTCCTAGAGTGGTGGTACTACTTAGGACCTAATCCAGCAATATATCCAGACCAAATTAATCAATTATCTCTTCCTTATTATAAAAATCATACTTCTCCAGACCAACCTTATGTTCAACAAATTAGTTTTCATATTGATTTTCAAATTCCTTGGATTCTATCTTGGTCTTATACTATTGAACCCTATTATTCAAATTGTTATTTATCATTAGTTAGAGAATTCAGAATCAAATGGTGGGACAAATATGATATTTCGAGATGTTCAGCTCAAAACATTCAAAATTGGATCAAGTCCGGAAAGAAGCCTATTCAATCACCATCAAAGCCCAAAGAGATAACAATCAAGCCCAATACTCCATCTAAATCAGAGATTCCACTTCCAGATAAGTCGGTTTCCTCAAAAGACTCCAAAAAGAAGAAGTCAAAAAGTGAACAGCTCAAACAATTAATGGCCACAATTATTCAACAAATATCTGACAGCTCTTCAGATGATACTCCAGATAACGCAGAGGAAGATCCATATGGTGGACCCCTTTCTCAAGATCCCTTCGATTTATAAAGGGATAAATCCAAGCATAATAATGAAGATGTTCTAGAAGAACGAAGACAAGGATTATAAAGTTATTTGACAAGATTTCATCCTTATCAAAAATAATATAAAGCAAAGATATTATGCCTATCATGTTTTGTATTTTTTGCTCTAGTCAAAAAGAAAACAGTTTATGTAATTATTACAACGAACTTGAACTTCTTTCAAATCCGTGTCTCAAGTCTATATAAGAAAGCTTATGTAAAGTTTGAAGGCATCGGCTTATTACCAGCTAAGTCCTTCTTTCTTTTGTATTTTCAACTCCTTTAATAAAATCATCTTATTCATCTCTTGTGTTGTACTAATTTTCAGTATCTTTAATCTTATTTCCAGATTCAATTGTTTGATTTCCTGCATAACAAGTAAGTTATTTTTAACAGTTATTTTAATTTTGCATATTACAATTTTGTATTTCCATGTTTCCATGTTTCACCATGTTTCATATCGATCCTGCATCAATTTGGTATCAGAGCCATGGTTAACAATAGATCACAAAGAATTAAGCATAGTTTAAGACCAATGATTAGAGCTTGTAGAATTCAACTTAGACAATATTATACACTGTTACAACCCAGTAATTATAGATATCTAGATGAAGATCAAAGACAATATCTTCATGATCAAATAGAATATTTTGAACAACGTAAAAGACAATTTGAATTAGAACATTATTTACTTTGTTGTAGAAATAGACCTTAGAATTTAGGGAAAAATTCTAATTATAGATTATATTTAAGAATTGTTAGTAACGTAGAATTTTAGTAAACAAAATTCCGAGGATAGAAAAGGTAGCAGTGAGAGCTGTGCATACGTTGGCAAGCCAGGTGTTCCCGGTAGCTGATGAGAAAGGAGCGTAAAACCGTTGGTAAGCCTAGGTGTTCCCGTAGCCATCCTATCCTAAGAAAATTGTGAACTAGAATTTGAAGTTATTAATAATTTGAAAATGGCGTCTACAGTTAGAAAATATCTAAATTCTAAGTCTAGAAAAAATTCTAAAATAATTAGTTCAAGAGAAATAATGACAAAATTTACTAATATTAAACAAAGTTTAAATAAAAATACATTACCAAGTATTACTCCAAATAGTATATATGAAATAGGAACATTTGATTTTAAAACAGCTTATTCAATAAAAGAACATGAGGAAACTTTAACTTTACAAAATGAATTTGAAGAAATAAGACTACTAAGTCAATTAGCAGTGGAAAATTATAAACAAAAAGGATTTAATTATATACATTTTGGATTGATACAAATAGCTATTAAGCCATTATCAAAAATTGGGATTGATTCCCCGGTATTAATGTTATTAAGAGATAAGACATTACTAAAATTTCAAGACTCTTTATTAGGAGTAGTACAATCAAACTTATGCAATGGTGCTATATATTTTAATTGTGCTCCAAATTTTCAAGTTAGTTTACATGATCCAACAATATTAGATACATTAATATTAAACATTCATTTACCAGAATCAATATTTACACAAAACAGACATGGATATCTATTACTTTATAGAATATATTTTAAACAAACTAGTTCAGAGTTTAATCCAAGATGTAGATTACAAGATACTAGAGGAGAAACTACAATATTAACAGTAGAAACGGAAGAAAATACTCCAACATCAACTTATACTCCAAAATTATTGATATGGAATGAAATCACTATACCAGAAGTATGGATAATAGATAATCCATTACCACCTAGAAATATAGCCCAAAAGGAAATAACACAAATAACTCAAAATCCAGAAGGAAAAATATTATTAAGATTTAACTCTTTAAGAATAGGAGAAACTTCATCAAATAATTCTGATATAAAATCAGCAAGAAGCTCATTATCAAAATCTAGTAGTTTTAATATAAAAAGTACACAAGCAAGTGAGGTAAATAATAATTCTAATTTCTCAGTAAATTATTCAACACCTGTAGCAGAACCAGTTAATCAATCTCCACCAATGTCACCCACACAATCGGATTTTCAAACTATAAATACTATTCAACAGGAAAATTTTGAAATAAATAAAGAATATTTAAGAAAAGAATTCTTACAAGAAGAAAATAATTCTAAAAGAAAATGGTATTTTAATACATTTACAAAACAAAAAACCGAAGAAATTAGAGAAGAATGGTATAATGAAATGAAAAGATTAAAAATTAATATCCCTTTCTTTATTTGGTTTAATATATATGCCTCAAAACATAACATTAAAATACCTTATGAAAGCAAACAAGTCAATGTTCAAACAAATGAATTTAAAAAATGGGAAACTACACAACATGGAACAATTCAATCAATACATCCACCCCTAGAACAAATAAAAATTAAAACAAATGAAACAGAAATTTTAGCCACTCCATTTAAAAAAGGATCTAACAAGCCAGATAATGAGACAGCAACCTTAGGAGATATTAAAAAAATTTATGAACAAAATAATTTTCATAATCAATTATTACATACTGTATCTAGATAAGTCACGAGAATAGAAGACCAAATCGATAATATTAAACTTAAACAACCAATAACATTTCCTCAAGATATATCACCCCCTTTATTTTAAAACAATTCAACGAACTAATATACCAGTAAAACTTCCTAAAGTAGATTTAATTGATCAAATTAACCAAAAACTTAAAATATTACCAAGTACTTCAAATAATATTAATACTATAGATCAAAACCAACAGAGTGATAATAAATCAATTACAAATTCCGAAGATATAGAAGAAATAAATAAAATAACTAAAAAGAATAAATGGAAACAAGCCCCTACTAGAACATATTATCCAAGACCTACTCCACCAGATTTAATGTATGAAGAAAGAAAACAATTTATTGCCAATAGATATTCAGGTGATTCAATTTATGAATGGAATATAGATGGTAAATCAGAATATGAAATAATGAATACTCTACAAGAAATGGGTATGGCCTCTGCTGCTTATAAAGCTTATAAAACAACTGATCATGAAGCCGCAAAATTACTAGTAGCAGGCTTTACAGGATCATTAAAATATTGGTGGGATAATTGTGTCGGATTTAATAATCAACAAATTATATTAAATCACGTAGAAAAAACTCAAGTAGAGGATGAAGATGGATTTGTTACTATGCAAGAAACTCAAAATGCTGTAGAAGTATTAATATATACAATTTCAATGCATTTTATAGGAAATCCTAAAGAAGAATTAGCCAGTTCAAAAATAATCTTAACAAACCTTAGATGTCCAACATTAGGAGATTTTAGATGGTACAAAGATATATTTTTAACAAATATATTCAAAAGAAGTGATTGCAATCAGTCTTTCTGGAAAGAAAGATTTATTGCAGGATTACCAAAATTCTTTTCTGAAAAAGTAGTTAATAAATTAACAGAAATAACAGGAGGTAGTGCTATTCCTTGGGATACTATTACATATGGTCAATTATTTGCTTTTATTAAAAAAGAAGGTTTAACTATATGTCAAGAACAAAAAGAAAAAAGAAAAATAGAAAGTTTTGGTAAAACTATGGGATCATTTTGTGAACAATATGGTTATGAGAATCTTAAACCCCCATCATATTCAAAGAAAAAATATAAAAAATATAAAAAATATTATAAAAATCAGAATGATAATCAATATTATAAGAAAAGTAAGACAAAATATAAACCTAAGAAAAATTATTCAAAGAAACAATTAGTATATTGGAATTGTAGACAACCAGGACATACTGCAAAACAATGTAATAAAAAGAATAAAGTTAATGAACTTTTAAATGACCAAGATGAATTCAAACATAAAATCAATAAATTATTATTTAGTGAACAATCCAGTCAAGAATCTGAAAATGGTAGTAGTGAAGAAGATATTTTAGATATTCAAGATACTAATTCTACTTCAAGTGAGGAATCTTTAAGCTGTACAGAAGGAATATGTAATTGTAAACACATTAATGTAATCACTAAAAATTCTGATAAACAATTTTTATTGGATATTATAGATAAAATTGAAGATCCTAATATAAAAAGAGAATATTTAATGAGATTAAAAGAAATTTTAGAACAAGAAAGTAAAATTAAAACTCCAGATACTTTCAGTCTAAATAAAATATGGGATAAATATCCTTCACAAACCTTATTCAAACAAGTTACTACTGGAGAATTACAACAAGAAATTAGAAATTTAAAAGAACAAATAAAAGAAATCAAGAAAGACATTCAAAGCCAACAATTAGAACAATTACAAACACAAACAAGATTGACTATACTCGAATCTCAAAATAAATATGACCAAGCTTCTAGTTCAAAAATAGAAGAAGATTATGTACAAATAGTTGATAAAATAAATTATCAAAAATGGTATATAGGAATATTATTACATATTGATAATTCCTTACAAATAGAAGCAATTGCTTTAGTAGATTCAGGTGCTGATCAAAATTGTATTAGAGAAGGACTTATTCCAACAAAATATTATGAAAAAACTTCTGAAAAATTAAGAGGTGCTAATGGTATGAATTTAGAAATTAATTATAAATTATCAAAAATTAAAATATGTAATCAAGGATATTGTTTTAGAACAACATTCATATTAGTAAAAAATCTTAGTCAGAACATTATTCTAGGTACTCCATTCTTAACACAAATATACCCTTTTAATGTTGATAGCCAAGGAATTCATACAGAAATCATGGGAACAAAAATAAGTTTTAAATTCTTATCATCAATAGATACAAGAGAAATTCGCCAATTACAACAAAATACGATAACTAAACAAATAAATTTAATAATTAATAAACAAGATCATATTAATTATCTTCAAAAAGAAATTAGATACAAGAAAACTGAAGAACAATTAGGAGGAGCAAAGACCAAACATGATATAGAAGAATTAGAAAAAATATTTAAAAAAGAAGTATGTTCAGATTTACCTAATCAATTTTGGGATAGAAAAAAGCATATTGTTACTTTACCATATATTAAAGAATTTAATGAAAAACAAATTCCAACAAAAGCTAGACCTATACAAATGAATCAAGAATTATTACAGTATTGTCAACAAGAAATAACATATTTGTTAAATAAAAAATTAATAAGAGAATCAAAATCACCTTGGAGTTGTGCAGCATTTTATGTAAATAAAAAGGCTGAAATAGAACGAGGAGTTCCAAGATTAGTAATCAATTATAAACCTTTAAACAAGGTACTGCAATGGATTAGATATCCCATCCCTAATAAAAGAGATTTAATTAAAAGACTTTATGATGCAATATTATTTTCAAAATTTGATATGAAAAGTGGATTTTGGCAAATTCAAATTGCTGAACAAGATAAATATAAAACTGCCTTTGCAGTACCTTTTGGTCATTATGAATGGAATGTAATGCCATTTGGATTAAAAAATGCCCCATCAGAATTTCAACATATAATGAATGATATATTCAATCCTTATACAAATTTTATTATTGTTTATATTGATGATATATTAGTTTTTTCTGAAGCTATAGAACAACATTTCAAGCATTTAAGAACATTATTCTATATAATCAAGAAAAATGGTTTAGTAATTTCTGCCTCCAAGATAAAATTATTTCAAACAAAAATAAAATTTTTAGGTTATGATATATACCAAGGAACAATTAAACCTGTGCAAAGATCAATAGAATTTGCTAATAAATTTCCTGATGAGATCAAGGAAAAAAATCAGTTACAAAGATTTTTAGGATCTATTAATTATGTATCAGATTTCTTTCCAAATCTTAGAAAATTATGCAAACCTTTATACCAAAGACTTACGAAAAACCCTTTACCATGGACTGAAGCACATACTAAAATAATTAAACTCTTAAAAGAAGAAGTTAAAACACTTCCTTGTTTAGGAATTCCCAATATGCAAATCTTATAATCCCAACTAGCAAAGGTATTGATCTTTATTTAGATCTCACTTTTTATTCTAGTCAAAAACCATAGCCTGCATACCAGAGGTACACTACCTGCTTAGGATTAAGGTATTAATGCTTTTAATACTCGATTGTGATAATTTTCATTCAGTAACAATATTTCCACCAAATGATATAATTCCACGAGGTCATGTTCAATGCATTCATAATGCATAAATGTCTTGTCTTGAAGTCTTCACTTCAAATGGTTAAAGACTCACCATTTCCCTATTGAAGACAAACCATACAACAACCTTGTCCAAACAAAGTGTCCAGCTAGTGTTTATAAGTTGTGACCCAGTTTGAGCTATGATAAAATTCTGTCTCATAAATATCTCATCTATATAGAATTTTATCAATAGATAAGCTCTGGAGCCTTTAGTCATTGATACAATCATATTTGGGTAAAATAAATAATAACAACTTTGTTTATTAATGATGTTTCTGTAAATTTACAAAAAAAAAATTCATCACTCTTAGGGCACATATTTGACAATCTCCCATTTACCCTTAGAGTAGATGTGACATGTTTACAATCGCCATACTCTCTAAGTGACCCTCAAAGACCTTGGTCGCTAGACTCTTGGTGAATGGATCAACGAGATTCTCTACATTGGGAATATTACATATTTTCACAGCTCTACATTGTACAATCTTTCGTATGAGGTGGTACTTCCGTTCTATGTGTTTTCCCGTTTTGTGGTTTCTTAGTTCCTCAGAATTAGCTACTACCCCACTATTATCACAATGAAATGTAATGGCCTTTTCAGTATTTAGAATAACTTCCAAATCATTAAGGAATTGACGGAGCCAAACAGCCTCCTTAGTTGCTTCACAAGCTACTACATATTCAACTTCCATTGTAGAGTCAACAATGCATGATTACTTTATACTTCTCCATACTATGGTTCCACCACCTAAAGCAAAAACAAATCCTGAGGTTGACTTTCTAGAATCTGGATCAGATTGAAAATAGATTTCTTCCAGAATATACAAGTATATATCCCTTCATCCTGCAAAGATATTTCAATATATGCTTTATAGCAAACCAATGCTCCTTTCTAGGGCTTGATTGGAATCCACTAACCACTCTCACTATGTAGCAAATATCTGGCCTAGTGCACAGCATTCCATACATGGGACTCCCAACGGTAGAGGCATAGAGGACTCATCTCATCTCATCTCGCTCTTGAGAAGTCTTAGGTGACTGCTCTTGGGAAAGTTTAATTCCATGTTTGCCAAAATCTTGTCTATGTAGGAAGCTTAAGATAATGCTAATTTCTTGTTCTTCCTATCCTTTATTAATTGGATGCCAAGAACATAACTGGCCTCTCCCAAATCTTTCATTTGGGATTACTCAGCCAACCAAAGTTTTAATGATGATAATACCTCTATATCATTCCCAATGAGTAGAATATCATCAACATAAAGAATGAAAAAAACAACCTTCCTGTTTGTATTCTTTTGTAGACGCGTGATTCATCTACATTTTGAATAAAACCATAAGTTTTGATCGTTTGATCAAACCTTATATTCCAAGACCTAGATGCTTGTTTAAGACCATAAATTGATCTCATTAATTTGCAAACCTTTTGCTCTTGACCTTTTTCTATGAAACCCTCTGGTCGCATCACATAGATGCTTTCGTCAAGATTTCCATTCAAAAATGCAGTCTTGACATCGATTTGTCATATCTCATAATCATAATGAGCAGCAATTGAAAAGAGAATTCAAATTGATTTAAGCATAGCTACTGGTGAGAATGTCTCATCATAATCGTTCCCTTCTTTTTGGGTATAACCTTTAGCCACTAGCCTTGCCTTGAACAATTCTACCTTCCCTTCAACTCCTCTCTTTCTCTTATAGACCCACTTGTACCTAATGGCTTTTATCCCTTCAGATACATCTACAAGCTCCCAGATAGAATTAGAATACATGGATTCTATTTTTGATTCCATAGCCTTTTGCCAACTATTATAGCATCAGCATCCTCTACTGCTTCTTGATAAATGGCAGGATCATATTCATTCTCTTCAATATCTCTAATGCTCCAATGAACCTGTCAGGTCGTTCAATCCTCCCACTACGATGAGGCACTGTAGGAGGTTGTGTTACTAGAACTTGTGTTTGATCTGTCCTAGAAGTACTAGTCCAAGCTCTGAAACTTGTATCTCTGATCGGATTAGAATTGGTTTCTTTAGCCATTTCTTCTAAAATAACTTTGCTTTTAGGCTTAGGTTACTTATATATTCATCTTCTAAGAAAGTTACAGTCGTACTGACAAATACTTTCTTATAAGATTGACTATAGAAGTAATACCCTCTAGTACCTTTAGGTTATCCTAAAAAAACAAACATACTTCTGTTTTAGCACCTAACTTGTCCCTATTGTCCCTTAGCACGTGTGCTGGACACCCTCAAATATGAATATAGTGTAAACTAGTGTTACGACCACTCCATATTTCCGTGGGTGTCTTTGAACAGATTTAGAGGGAAATAGGTTTAGAAGGTATGATGTCATTTGTAAAGCATATCCCCAAAAACTATTAGGTAAAGTTGAATAACTCAACTTGGACTTACCATGTCCAAAAGAGTTCTATTTCTCCTATTCCTATACCATTTTATTATGGTGTTCCTCGTGTAGTGAGTTGGGAAACTATGTCATTATCTTTAAGGTATTCGTCAAACTCACCTGAGAGGTATTCACCAACATAATCTGATTGTAATGATTTTATACTTTTACCTAATTGCTTCTCAACCTTTATCCTACACTCTTTGAACTTTTCAAAAGCTTTGGATTTTTGGTGCATTAAGTAAATGTATCCATATCTTGAGTAATCATCAGTGAAAGTGATGAAGTACTCAAAACCACCTCTAGCCTCAACACTAATTGGTCCACATACATCAGTGTGTACCAATTCTAAACATTCTTTGGCTCGATATCCCTTGGTCGTATATGGCCTTTTAGGCATCTTTCCTTTTAGGCATGGCTAACAAGCTGGTAAAGGTTTAACCTTTAATTGATTTAGTGGCCCATCCTTAACCATTCTTTGAATCCTTTTAATATTAATATGGCCTAGTCTAAGGTGCCAAAGATATATTTCACTAGTGTTAGATGTTTTAACTCTTTTGTTATTTAACTCAGTGTCATTTATAGTAGGCAATATATTTTGATCAAGTAAAGATTGTTATTTAACATTCCATAACAAATAAACTCTTTATTTTTTCTTATAAAAGCTGATTTGCAAAAAGTAATAGAATATACAGAATTTATTAAACAAGAAACAAAAATTAAATTCCGTTTAAAGTCTGAACAAAATAACAATTGTTCAAAACAATATATCTTTTGCTATCAAAATATAAACACAGTTCTCCAACTACACGAGCAGAGACCAATGCTCCATTGCATAGCCGCAAAGTCAGCTCCCCTTCACTTAGTTGTCTGGAACCCTTGTGAAGAATAGCAAACATGGTTAGTGGCTCCAAAATCGGCAATCCAAGTATTGATAGAATCTTCACAAAGTGTAATTCAATAATAGGCTTGGCAATTTGCCCCACCGGGTCCGAGGCCCCGGTGCGCCCCGCAAAACCGGGGCGGGTCTGGGGCAAACTAATTTTGCCCTGGCCAAGGGGGGTCCGAGTCCGGGGCAAAGCTGTTGGACCCGTTGCCCCGCCCCGGCCCGGCCCGCCCCACCCCACAAGATATAGGGGTGTAGTTTTAAAATTTTAAACTGTTAGGACTGTCAAAATTTTTTGGGTTATATTTGTTAAATTTTTCATATATATGAATTCTTAATAACTTTACAAACAATGCAAATAATTTAATAAAATTACATTTTAATTAACAATTAACATCTTTTAGTATATTAACATCATTTTAGTCATGTTATAATGACAAAATAAAATATTTGTATTTTATGGTAATTAAATTTGTATAATATATACAATCTTGATATAGATTATTAAATACTAATTAAATTATTACAATATTAACAATATTATTTTCAAAATGCATACATTTAATATAATCAATATATTATTTTCTAAATATGTAACTAGAAATATAATAAAAATAATCTTATAACCTTAAATATATGATTTAACATAATTTAAGTTAATTAATTAAATTATTAATGTTTTATAAATATATATAATGTTAATTAATTAGTATATGCCAATCATATTATTACTATTATTAGATTAAAATTAAATCAACATGCTATTGAAAAATTATTTAATTGTATTATCAACTATTTGAAAATTTATCAATTAACTAATTTACAAGTAATGATACACTTTTAACATTATTTCTAATAGAATATGTAACATTATTACTAATAAAATCAAATGGTAATTAAATATTTTTATTTTATAGTAACTAAATTTATATAATATATACAATCTTGATATAAATTACTAAGTACTAATTAAATTATTGCAATATTAACAATATTATTTTCAAAATGTATACCTTTAATATAATCAATATATTATTTTTTATATATGTAAATAGAAATATGATGAAAAAAATCTTATAACCTTAAATATATGATTTATCGTAATTTAAATTAATTAATTAAATTATTAATATTTTATAAATATATATAATGTTAATTAATTGGTGTATGTCAATCATATTATTACTATTATTATATTGAAATTAAATCAATATGCTATTGAAAAATTATTTAATTATATTATCAACTATTTGAAAAGTTGTCAATTAACTAGTTTACAATAAATAATACACTTTTAACATTATTTCTAATAGAGTATGTAATATTATTACTAATAAAATTAAATAGTAATTAAATATTTGTATTTTATAGTAATTAAATATGTATAATATATACAATATTACAATCTTGATATAGATTACTAAATACTAATTAAATTATTGCAATATTAACAAGATTATTTTCAAAATGTATACCTTTAATATAATCAATATATTATTTTCTAAATATGTAAATAGAAAAATGATAAAAATAATCTTATAACATTAAATATATGATTTATCGTAATTTAAATTAATTAATTAAATTATTAATGTTTCATAAATATTTATAATGCTAACTAATTGGTATATGAATAAGCCAATCATATTATTACTATTATTATATTGAAATTAAATCAACATGCTATTGAAAAATTATTTAATTGTATTATCAACTATTTGAAAATTTGTCAATTAATTAATTTACAAGCAATAATACACTTTTATCATTATTTTTAATAGAGTATGTAACATTATTACTAATAAAATCAAATGATAATACACAACCATTTTGATTTTAGTTTGAAGATATATTGTTTTATGATTGTTAAAAAATTATCATAATTATAATAATATGATGAAAAATTGAGAATGAAATAATTTGCAAATATGTAAATATTATAGGGGGACAAGATTGCAAGAAATATAAATATTACAAGGGTGTAATTATAAAAGTATAAATGTTTAGGGGCAGAGCGAAGCAGTTCTAGATCCGCTCAAATTTTTTTTGCCCCGCCCAGTATAGGGGCAATGGGGCGGGGCGGGGCAAAAAATAGTTGAGCGAGGCGGGGCTAGGTACCTACCGCCCCGGATCCGCCCTGCCCCATTGCCAATCCTGTTCAATAAAGAGTACATTACCTTTATCTGCTTTCTTGTCAGGTAAGTAAGTTGGGTAATTTCTCTTCCAATGCCCATTCTTGCAACAATGAAAACATTTTCCTTTTGCAATTTTCTTAATAGGAGCAAACCTCTTCTTATTTTCTTTCTTGTCCTTTCTCAAATGTATAACAAGAATTGAAGATGGCAATTTTCTATCGACTTTACCTATATGTTCAATTTCACACCTTTCCAACTCATGCATATGTCCATGCAAAGTATAAGATTTATGATTCAATTCGTAGTCTAACTCAAATTTATCAAAAGCACTTGATAAGGAATTCAAGGCTATATCTATCTTAGACTCTACGTCAATCTTGGCACCAAAAACCTCTGTTTCTCGAACACAATCAATGACAATCATCATGTGCTCTTGAATAGATTGTTCTGCCTGCTACACAAGTCATTTTAGTTTTTGCAAAGCATGTCTCCTTTCACGATGACATTACTCACCAAACATTCCATGAAGATGAGCAATGATTTCTATAGCATTGATCATATCTTTACACCGTTCAAGAAGATCATTACTTATTGAGGCAAATATATAATCCTTGGTAGCAGTATTCCCATTCACCTAATTTTTATAATATTCCTGGTCTAACTGATTAGACTCCTCATCAAGTAGACTAGGAACACGTTCAGCAATATCCAATTAACCTTGTTAAGATTTAACACCAAATCCAGTTCTATTCTCCATTTAGCATAATTATTTCCTTGGAGCATATAATGATTTAAGAATGATGCAATCGGATTCATTTTCTATCAAAATAAACATACACCCTTATCAATGACTATACAACTTTTGAATATTACTACATGATACATGGGATGCCAAAATGCAGATACAGATACCCAAAATAATCTGCAATATATTCTATGGTACTTTAATCAAATAATAACAATTTTTCTTTAGAAAAATATAATTCTATTTGGTTAAATTAGAACTCTTTCTAATTATTATTATTCCCAAGATATCTCATTATTTTAATAATAATAATCACCATAATTTTAGCCTTTAATTAATGAAATTATTTCGTTAGAGAATATCGTTTCAAAAATTAAATTGAGTGTATGACCATTGTTTCAATTAATTAGAAGATTGCATTAACATGAAATTTCTTTAGGATATATCACTTAATGGCTTGCTTGGATTATTTTATCCAATTGGAAATCCAATCTTAGAAGATAGCAACCATAAGCCCTCCTATACATAGCAAGGCTCTAAGACGGGCCAAGTCAAGGCTTATGGATAGCCCATCCTTATGGACCAACAATGGAAGCTATAGGTTTTAATTTAATAAAACCTTCTCCCACTCAAACTTTTAAAATTTTTGGGATTTTATTATAAAATGTGATCCATATAACTCTTTTTAAACTCTTTGGAAAACTTTTAATATTCACATTTTATTACTTAATTACTCTTATTAATTTATCAAACCTTTTAATAGAATATAAATCACACCAATTAATTTTAATTTACATATACCATTAATCAAACATTTTGACTAATATATATAAATTTATGCATGAATGCATGGACATGTTATAATGCATTGATGTGGCATTCCTATTTCTCTATATAGCATGTGACATTTCATTATGTTATTTATCAATTAAAATAAAACAATCAATCTGTCATAAAATAATACATGTGGTAAAATACTTGACATTGTTTCTAAAAATATTACATTTAATGTTTACATAGATCTCTTGTATCTTCTCGGTATCTCCCTGGTGCTTATATGTGTCCATTGGTTTCAGGAAAATTTTCAAAATTCATAAAAATGAAAATTAATGGTGTACAGTGAAACTGTTTAAAGCTGTTCAAAAACTTTAAAATTTTTTACAGACACCCCTACAGAACTAGAACGTTTTCAAATTTGCAGTTTCACTCTAATAAAAAGCATCTTCGATTTAATGGGCTATACAACTTTGATTTTGTCATCGTTTTAGGATGTAGAACCATCAAGACAACATGGAAAAGATGGGAGACAACCTATTAAAGCAATTGCACTCACTTAGGCTTGGTTTCAAAATAAACCGTATCTGGTAAATGAACCTTTCTTAAAACTAATCTAGATTAAAGCCTTAATAAGCCCAATAAGCCTAACACTATGAATTTCTTTGCTACCCAGAAGCTATTTAGCATTATTAACAACCCATTGGACCTTACTTTAGTGATAAAACACCAAGCTAGGCCTATAGAGCACAACCTAATAGCTTGCTAAGCTATAACCAACAAAAACTCACATACTTTGGACTTGGGCTCACCACGTTTGGCCTTGGGCCAAATTAATTGACCTTAGGGCTTTCTAAAAACTTTTTAGCCATTCAATCCAGCATGCCCTAGACTTGTTCTAGGGATGGTTGTTTTCACAAAACAGCCCCAAAGAAGCCCATAAGTAAAAGCTCCCTAGGCTTGGGTTTTGAGGCTTTTGCTCCACGGTTTTGTGGGCTTTAAGCCCTCGACCTTAGGGCTTTGGCCCTCAAACCCTAAAACAACCCATTAAATGGCATTAGCCATGCTTTGGGCCAGCCACATGGGCAAGGGTAGCCCACTAGGCCCAAAGATGCAAAACCTCAGCAAGCCCCAGGAACCTTTGTGCCTTAACCCTAAGCTTCCCTCGTAGCATCCAAAAACCTTAGCCACCTCCAGGTTTGATGTCCTCCATGCAGCCACCATATGATATGCATCTTGATCTTCACGTTCTTACATCGATAATTGTACAATTACGAAAATAAAATACAAACTACTTTGTACAAGAACACAAGAACCTATAACTGAATAAACATGGAAAAATAAACAATCACAGAGGATAATTGAATGGCATAAGGGCCACCCCTCAATAATTACATACCAAAAGAAAATACAAAGAAAACTCTATGAGGAGAAGTATTCACCATATATAACCATACAAATTATTGCATACAATTCACCACATGAAATCATGCAAAATTTCTTAGAGAAATTAACACCACATCATATAACATGTCATTAAAGCACAAAATTAGATTTGAATAAATACCTTATTCGCTCTCTAGTGGAGGAAATGAGGCTCTAATACCAATTGTTGGAATCCGATTGCGAATTCAGTCAAATTAACGCAGTGGAAACGGTTCCGAGAAAAGGATCTAGAGAATATAGGCTTCAAAACTTTTTATGCTTTCTCACCACTTTGGATCCGATGTATGACTGTGAAAGACTCAAATTAGATGTGTGGGCATCAATCAATACTGGACCAAACCTAAAATCAAAGAACAAAAGGGTCAAGTGGCACTAGAGGTAGCTCAAACATCACCCAAACAATGCATGAATGTCAATTGTGCAAGCCACAAGGCAGGATGCTTTATTTGGCACAAATCTTAGGGCAGGGCAGGGAGGCTTGACATTTTTTGTCTGTTAGGGCACACTAGGGTTCTTGAAACCCTATAACTTGATTTATATAGTCCCTTATGTCTTGTGCAATTGAAATTTCTAAGTCCTAGTTCAATTAGGCCTCCAATCTCATAGAATCCTTATAGAACTTGGACACCTTACAAAAGTCCAACTCTTTTATTAGGCTTTTAGTTTGAACTATTTAACTTAGCCCAATTTATTTAATTAATATCTGTTAATTAAATAAAAGGCCCAATTGGATTGATTTAATTATTTGATTTAATATCTCGGCCTTATTATCCAAAAAGTCCAATTAAATTCAATAAATTGATTTCTATTAGTCTATTTCAATTCAAGTACCTTTTAAATAGCTACCAAGGAGACCTTGATGAACATATTTTATTACAAACTCTGATAAGTTAGATCCAATACCCTAGTATCTCATAATTGTAGTGGGCCCTACTTATTAACTTTGGTCCATTGCACTATAGGTTCAAAGTTGCACTCTTGAATTAAATATTCTTTACAGAAAGCTTAATAATTTAATCTAATTAAATTATATTCTTCTAAAGCCTTATCCATTAAGCAACAAGTTTACATAAATACCCTTCATGGATTACCAATAATTAGAGTTAGGTATAAATTACTATTTTGCCTCTCCAATTACATCTTGACCCTTAATACTAGTTTTTACACCATTTAAGTGTTTAAGATTTATTCAAATAAATCTTAGTTTAATAAATAACTTTTCATTAAATACTTGGCCAAGATTTTATCACTTAAAACCTTGTAAAACCATTAAGGTAGTATTCTACAATCCCTTAGAAGTCATAAATTTCATATCTATGGTACAGTGTCTACTAATATACAAATCTTATAATCCTAACTAGCCAAGGTATTGAACTTTATTCAGATCTCACTTTTTATTCTAGTCAAAGACCATAGTCTACATACTAGAGGTAAACAATCCACTCAAGATTAAGGTATGGATGCCTTTAGTGCTCGATTATTGTAATTTTCATTCAGCCACGGTATTTTTACTGAATGATATAATTTCAAGTGGTCATGTTCAATAAATTCATAATGTAAAAGTGTCTTTATCTTGAAGTCTCTACTTCAAATAGTTAGAGACTCACCATTTCCCCATTGAAGACAAACCACACAACAACATTGTCCAAACAAAGTGTCTAGCTATTGTTTAAAGGTTGTGAACTAGTTTTGAGCTATGATAAAATTCTATGTCTCATATATATCTCATATATATAGAATTTTATCAATAGATATGCTCTAGAGCCTTTCGTCATTGATACAATCATATTTGGGTAAAATAAATAATAACAACTTTATTTATTAATGATGTTTCTACAAATTTTCAGAAAATATCCATCACTCTTAGGGCACATATCTAATAGGAGAAACAGTTCAAAATTGGTTTGGGACTCTAAGTATGCATGTAAGTGTGTATTCCCATGTTCTAGGTTTTTTTCCAAACTGTTTCCACGGGTTTCCAAGACACACACCCATACCTTTAAGAAACACTTTCGTATGTACAAAACACATTTGTAAGCGTCATTTTTTAGCATTTTTCACTATCTTTTCCCTCACTACCAACTGTTTACCTTTCTTTTCTAAGGCACACTTCCGTACTTTCTTTTCGTTATTGAGCATTTTTTGCTTTCTTTTCCAAGACACATGTTTGTCCCATTTACGTCTGTAAGGTCGATCCGCATATGCATCCATGGAAGGCAATCAAATGTGGGGCATTGACACAACCCACAAGCCTGTAACCATGGCCTCATACGCATTTTGGTTCACTTTTCTCACTCTCCTATCCCCTTTTCAAGTGTTTCCTTAGAGTTTTGGTCTTCTTTTTGGTCAAGACCTACCTCTAGTTGATGTCTTTAATTATCATCATTGGACTTCAAACTATAAGCAAAAATTCCAGTTGCTTACATACGACAAAACATATATAACAAGTTTCTAGTAGCCAATAGGTTATATCATAGATAGCAATATGTAATATATGGTCTATTCCTTAAGAGGGATAAATGAAAGGTGTTAACAGTGATACATAACGGCAGACATACTCAAGTGTGTTAAGTGAAAGTCCTACTAAGTCATAATGGAGTGATTAGTGTTCCTAGTGAAAGTGTGATAAGTTGTAAGCTTCATGAATCCTAGAAAAGACAAGTGAATTTCTCATTGAGATTGTGTGTTTCATTACGTTATATGATACGTATGTATTTTGTAAATGACAAACAGTTTGCTTAAGGAGTTATATGCTCATTCTAATTTATTTGATTCTTAGTTCATGGAAGATTTGACTAATGAAGACTTTCGTTTCCTTTGGTTCCCAATGTGTTTGAGTTTCCAATTCATTTTGGTGCTTTAGGGCTTGATCCATTTTCTATTATTAATTGTGTTAAATAGCTTTTGCGATATTTGATAGCTTTTTTTACCTCCAGAAATTCTTTAAGTGAGTTAACTTATTTTTCCTTTTTTTGTACTATGAATGTTTAAAGAAAATCACCTCTACACTTCTAATTTTGAGGCATGACACTTATATTTCGTCTTAGTATCAAAAAAAAGACGAATTTCAATTAATCATTTATTTGTTCACTGATCTTTTCCACAGTCATCAAAAATGCATCCTTATTAACAAATAATTAATAGTGGCGTCAATATTTGATGAGCCAATTATATTATATTTAAGTAGTTCTATATATACAACTAAATTCATATAATCTGACTTAGCAAAATTTCAATGGATTGATAAAATATAATATTAAATAAGCAAAATAACAACAAATGAAGTTCTAATCACACATCCAATTAGATTATGTCACTTTAGATCGTATGAATTTGATTCTATGAATTGATTATATGTCTAGAATTATTCTAGGTGGTGTGTGTTTCAAACACTTGTGGGAGAGAAATGACATCGTCGGAGTTACTGTTCACTCCGTCGGTTTTGCGAGTTTGGCCATAAGATTTACGTATATTGTAGATCGAAGTATCCTAAACAAACTTTCCTTCTTGAGCCTCTCTAGATTCTGAACGAAAAACGTTCAAATTTACAGAAAATACAATCAGAATTCACTATTCATTCACTGTGGAAGGGCGAGTGAATTGTCACCACCACTACTGTCGCCATCGTCTCAACCCGATCTATAATTTTTCTTTCATCACCGACACCTGTTTCGATTACTATCACCTCCATCCACGGCCTTTAATATTACTATTAACTGTCGCTTTTTCTAACAAACGGCGAGTGGGTCGACACCTCTGCCACTGAGTTGTAGATCAAAGGACGCTGGTCAGATTTTTCTTCAGTAGTATCGTCAGATTCCCAATAAATCTCCCTGTAATTGCGATTCAATTTTCGGTAGATACTATTCACAACGGCTGTTACTGTTCCTCCGGCGGATACTGTTCACCAACCTGACCAGTTTGCTCCTCGGGCTATTCCACGCACGTTTGCTTTTTGGCTGCCCCCCAGATTCCTTACAGATCATCAAAATCCAAGGAGCGACGTCAAACGTGCAAGCCACTATTCACTATTCACCCAACCAAAACTATTTATCAGTACATTCATGCTCGATCTGGTGACTGGTATGCACTCTTTCTAGTGCAATTTCACTTTAGAATTGTTGTGAATTTGCTATCTTGCGTGCATTTGGTTGCTTTGATTGCTGGTTGGATTTTTGGAGTTTTTGGAGTTGATTTGGGTTGATTGCTATGGGTTGGAGTTTCCACTATTTTCACCACACTTTTCCTAGCCTGTACCACACCATTCCCACCATGGCCACCCTCGCCCCTACCAAATTTAACCAACCCCAACGTCTACCTCGTGACACTCAAACACGTCCATCTGCTCGAAACAACACCCACACACAATCCTTACCTAAACCACCCGACTCTTGGGCTGACAGGGTTCGGGTTACTAAGGCCAACACTAGATTTCATCTTGACTCAATAGCCCGGAAGGTTCCGAGTTCGATTCTTGAGCTTCCTGATGATTTAGTTGATGATGCGGGGGCTGACTGGTTGCGCTGTATTGTGGGATTTTTTTTGGGGTATACTATGTCTTTCGATGCTGCAAGTTCCATTGTTATGCGTGCATGGAAGTCTAGTGGTTTGGAGGATGTCCGCTCTACTGGGACAGGTTTCTTGATATTTAGATTTAGAACAGTAGAGGAGGTTCATGATATTTTAGAAAGAGGGCCTTGTATGTTTGGTGGGAAGCACATCATTCTACAACAATGGAATCCTCATTTTTCTTTTGATCAGAGTAGGATTACCAGGATCTCAGTCTGGGTTCGATTACATGGACTACCATTTCTATTATGGTCAGCTAAAGCACTCAGTGCTGTTTCTAGTATGGTTGGTCGACCATTATCATGTGACAGGATGACTTATGAGCACACTCGGTTATCCTATGCCAGGGTTTGTGTTGAGATAGATGCGGACCATTCTCCAGTGCAGGACTTTGAGATCCGGTGTAAACTATCTTCTGAACCTATCAAGATCAGAGTGGAATATGAATGGAAACCAAAACGCTGCTCCAAGTGTTGTTTATTTGGCTATACCTGTCCTGTGCCTATCGTGCATTCTTCTTCTAGAGAGGCCGAGGCACCAGATACTACTACAGCCGTTGTCTTGCGAGACAATGGGAAGACGGATGACCCTTCTATTGCAGCAGCAGTAGTCCATATTGAGACTGGTCAGGATCCGGCTATTACTGCAGACGTAACTCCAGTTCTGCAAGACAAAAGTAAACTTACTGCCACTGGCTTGGGTTCTGAGTCTGCTCCTGATTCTGATTCACTATCTCCTATTAAGGATCATCAGGATCAGATTTTGAAGGGCTCTTCTATCCCTATAGTTGATTCTGATCCTTCAGGAATTGCTCATTCAGAAAAGTTTGTTGCTCCGGATCCTCCTGCTTCCACTGAGACGTCTTTAGACGGTCGACCACCTACTGGTAAGGCTAAAAAAGGTCATAATAAGAAGGGTGGCAATGGGGGTAAAGGGGGCATGCGCCCCCGATGATTTCTTTATTGAGTTCTGAGATTTTTCCAGCTTCCTATGATAGAAAGTTGGAATATTAGAGGCCTTAATGGCTTCTCTACGCAGCGGGCAGTTAAAAACTGGATTTCTAAGTATTCTTTGGGTTTGATTGGTCTCTTAGAGATTAAGGTTAATCAGCAACGCCTTGCTTCAATTGTTTCAGATATTTGTCCTTCTTGGAAGTTCTTATCCAATGCCACTGAGTTAATTGCTTGTAGAGTTTTGGTGTGTTGGGATCCTACTTTGTACAGTTTAAGTGGTCTACAGCTTTCTCCACAGTGGATCGTTTGTCGAGCTACCAGATTATTAGATGGGATTTCTTTTGGTCTAATTTTTGTTTATGGTTCTAATGATCCGGGTGTTCGTCGACAGTTGTGGGACTTTATCAAAGCTCAGTCCATGGTTTTTGGTGACTTACCTTGGTTGGCATTGGGTGATTTCAATGCGATTTTACGCTCTTCGGATAGAGTTGGTGGGGATCAGGCTTGGCACGGTTACATGGATGATTTTGGACAGGGTGTTATGATGCATCGTTGATCAGGGTACCATCTTTTGGGCTTCAGTATACTTGGCATAATGGGCAGCAGGGAGACGGTACTATTCTTAGAACTCTTTATTGGAGTTTTGGTAGTGCTTTATGGTTCTTGACTTGGTCAAACACAACTTCTGAAGTTCTTCCACGAGATGCTTCTGATCACAGTGCTTTGGTCATCAGGTTTGGAGATCAACGTAGGCAGACCTCCAGTCCCTTTAAATTTTTGAACTTTTGGGCTGGCCGAGAGGATTTCTCGGAGATTGTTCAGAGAGTATGGTCTATGCCTATAGATGGGGATCCTATGTTTCGAGTCACGCAGAAATTGGGTTTGTTGAAACGTGAGTTTAAGACTTTGCATGCCAAGGCTTCTAATCACATCTCTGGTAGGGTCATTGAGGCTAGGGCTCAATGGGCCGCAGCTCAGGCTGCTCTGGATGAGAGCCCTTATTCCCCAGATTGTATTTTGGCTGAGAGGGATTTTGCTAAGCACTATTCTCAGTTGTGCAGGGACGAGGAGGCTTTCTTTCGGCAGCGGTCAAGGATCCAATGGCTCTCTTTGGGGATCAGAATACCAAGTTCTTTCACAAGCCTCTGATCCATAGACAGGTCAGGAATCGGATTCATCAGCTTGAGGATGAGGATGGTACTATCGTTACAGATCGAGGTGACTTAGGTCATCTGGCTGTAAGGTACTTTCAGAAATTACTTACAGCTCCTTCTCGATCTTCTATTGTAGATGCTTCTCGGTTTTTCTCTGGAAGAGTTTCTGAGGAGATGCTGCCTTTTTTGGTGTGCCCTATTACTGATGATGAGATCAGGTCAGCTTTATTCTCGATTTCCAATGATAAAGCTCCAGGGCCGGATGGGTACACCTCTCTGTTCTTTAAGAGGGATTGGGACATTATTAGTGTCGAGTTTAAAGCTGCTGTGCGCTACTTCTTTGCAACTTGTCGGATGCCGAAGTGTGTTAATGCAACTAGGGTTGCCTTGGTCCCCAAGGTTGAGACTCCGAGGACTATGGGTGACTTTCGATCAATCTCTTGCTGTAATGTACTCTACAAGTGCATCTCTAAAGTGATTGTGAATAGGTTTAAACCAGTTTTACCTGATGTGATTGGGAGTTCACAGTCTGCTTTTGTCCCAGGTCGGAGGATCTCTGATGCCATCCTATTGACTCAAGAGCTCATGCATAATTACCATCTTGGGTGCTCGCCTCCCCGGTGTGCTTTAAAGGTGGATATTCGCAAAGCTTTTGATACTGTTAGTTGGGATTTCATTCTTTTGGGGTTAAGGACGATCGGTATTCCATAGTGTATGGTTCGATGGATCGCGACGTGCATGTCTTCTGCACATTTCTCTATTGCTTTAAATGGAGAGTTTCATGGTTTTTTTCCCACCTCTAGAGGAGTTCGACAGGGTGATCCGTTGTCACCATAGCTTTTTGTGTTGGCAATGGAGGGTTTGAATGGTATTCTTAGGGAGGCTTCTCAGAGGCCTGGTTTTCGATATCATTAGAGATGTCAGCAGGTCTCTCTCACTCATCTTTGTTTTGCAGATGATCTGATGGTTTTTTGTAGGGCAGATGCGGGCTCTGTTAGTGTAGTTCGTAATGCTTTGTAGGAGTTTGCAGAGCTCTCTGGTTTAGTAACGAATTCTGCTAAGAGTCATGTATTCTTTTCTGGAGTCAATGATGAGGACTGAACTGTGTTGCAGGCCATCTTGGGTTTTCAGGTGGAGAGTCTGCTAGTTAGATATTTGGGAGTGCCTCTGATTAGTACCAGATTGCGCCCTTCATATTGTACTCCATTGATAGAACAGATTCTATCGAGGGTCAGGTTATGGACATCTGCTATGTTGACTTATATTGGCCGTCTTCAGTTAATCAAGTCGGTACTTTTTTCCATACAGGTCTATTGGTCATCCATATTCATATTGCTGGCAACTGTGGTGCGAAAGATTGAGGGTATTCTAGCTGCTTTCCTATGGAGAGGGACCTCTTTGTCTCGTTCTGGAGCCAAAGTAGCTTGGGATTCGGTTTGCTATCCGTTAAAGGAAGGAGAATTGGGAATTAAGCGAGTGAAGGAATGGAATCAAGCTGCTATTCTAAAGCATGTTTGGAGACTTCTTTCTGATAAGTCCTCCACATGGTCTTCTTGGGTTCATAAAGTACTCCTTCAGGGCCGCTTGTTTTGGTAGGTTCGAGTTACTTCTGGAGCCTCCTGGTCTTGGAGGAAGATTTTGCACAGTCGAGATTGGTGTAGGGGTAAATTTGTCTCTTGTATTAGAGATGGTCGTGACACCTCACTTTGGCAGGATTACTGGTTGCCACAGGGGCATCTTTGTGATTTGTTTTCTTTCAGGAATCTTTCATCTATAGGTCTTCCCTCAGATGCCAAGGTCTCTGCTATTATTCAGGATGGGGATTGGACTTTTCCTGATGGTGGATCGGCCCTTGGACGAATTTGGGACTCTATCAGCTTCCGACCTATGATGGGGACTCCTGATCGTATTGTTTAGAAGGGCCACACCTCTGGAGTTTTCTCCATTGCCTCAGCATGGGAGTTTTTACGGAGTAGACGAGCCGTGAATTCATTTCATCATCTTCTTTGGTTCCCTAGCCATGTTCTAAGACACTCTTTTATTCTTTGGCTTGCCTCCTTGGGTCGTCTTCGTACTATGGATCGATTACAGCGTCATGGCGTGTTATCCTCTTCGAGCTGTGTTCTCTGTGCCTCAGCAAATGAGACTTATGAGCATCTTTTCTTTAGATGTCCTTTCTCGTCTTCTGTATGGGAGGAGATTACAGCTAAGACTCTCATTGTTTGGCCATCTTCTGATTGGCTCACTCTACTTCATTGGGCTTCTCTTCATCTTCAGGGCAGAAAGAATTTTGAGCATATCCTTGCACGTTTGGTCTTTTCTGCCACAGTTTATTTTCTATGGTATGAGAGGAATGATCGTGTGTATCAGCAGCGTCGTCGGACTTGTCGTCAGGTGATTGATGAGATTTTTACCTTGGTTCGCTCTCGGCTTCTAACCTTGGAGGCCAAGTATGTGATCACTCCTCAACTTCGTGCCATATGGGGTCTTCATCATTAGTTTCTTGGACTTTATTTTGCTAGATTGGGCTAATACGCCCTTTTGTTTTTATTGTTTGAGTGATCTTGGCTATGTTGTGGTTGGTTTTGGGCCTATGCGCAATCGTTTTGTCTGGGGCCTTTGGCTTTTATTTTGTTTATTCGTTTGAAGCCTTTGGACTTTGTTATTTCCTTTTGGACTTGTGAGTACTAAATACTCTTCTGGGGTATGCCCCTCGTATATTGTACTATCTTTTTTCTTCTTATGTGAATGATAATTTTTTCAAAAAAAAAGTCTAGAATTATTCTTTATATTTTATCATTGTCCATTAGCAAATCATATGATAATCAATTCGTAGGTGTTTTTATGCTTTCTATAAAAGTCACTAATGAAATTAATAATTTTAAGAAGAAAAAGGGAACTACCATTAAAGGAGAACACAAGAGGGTATTCAATAAAATTACTCATTTTACAACTTTCTATGATTGATGGTTGATATAATGAGAGGAAAAAAATAACATATAGGTAACTTGAAATCTTTAATTTGAGGTGTTCAAGTAACATGATTTATAGTTATCAACACTTTGTGGCTAAACAATAGTTAAATTAAGGGAAATCAAGCCCACAAATAGGAAAACCTGGTTGCTTATGAAATACCAATATACTAACACTTGATGCTTATCCCTTGCTTGCAAAATCCAATTCCCAGAGAAGTTTTTCATCAATCTTGCTCAGCTTCTCATCATCAAGACGCTTCCATGTCTTGATCCTCTCCAATACAATCCATGCATTTTCACCACCCTTATCCTTCCCAAGCTCTGCCAATATGACCCGCGCCCTCCTTGGCCATCCAGCCCTTCCATAGGCATGGTATCCAAACCCTCCACCATAACAAAACCAAATACCATCGATGTTACCTCAGAAGTCATTGGTGCGGTTATGGCCTACGAACACAGCCTTCACATCTCCCATGGAAACCAAGGTTTGTAAAACCCCAGAGTTGACTCTTGAGCGTGACACCCTCTGCTGAAACTGGCCTATAATCTTTTGGTTGTAGAGCCGCTGAATTTCTGGCACAGGTATGTGAAAAAATGCTAGGGCTGGGGACCTGCAGGCCCCTTCAGAACAATCTTTTGTCTGGCCCTGTAATTAGGTTGTGAACTTCAAAAGTGTAATCTATGAAAAATCTAAATCTACATATGAAGCACTCAAACGGAATGTGACAATAAGTTAATTCACCGAATATGCTTATTTTTTGTCTCAATGTAACCAAAAATGGTCATCTAAGACAACTTTACTAAAGGATTTTATCAACTTATTTATTAAAATATAAATTTAAAGAGAAAACAGGAGAGCACTCAACGAAATTAACCAGTTTGAAAATCTTGGTGAGAACTAAGAGAGGTTTAATTTTTAGTTTGCTATACCTGAAACAATTGCTCAGAAACTCGGCGAAGCCAGCGAAGTTGAGATTCTTTAATCCATCAATAAGTTGGAACTCCATGAACAATCTCTTTATGTCTACTATCTAGAAAATATATATTGAAAAGACTGGTGTTCGCCAAATGAGAATCTGGGGGACCATGCACTCTTAAATGGTCGTTGCCAAAGCCATCAATATTACGGTTCACTGAGACTGTTGCGCCTCCTCTGGCAGGATTTGTTTGTGCAATAGAGTAATCCGTAAGGGAGATGAAATGAATCAACTCTTCACGATTTATTCTAGATAACTGATCATGGTTTCCCAAAACAGCTGCCCATGGAACTCCCGACTCCATTGCAGGACCAAAGGCTCTTATCAAAGACTCAGTAGCGTCTGTTGTGCTTCTTCCACATACATTGTCTCCTATACATACACCCAATTAAAATTAATCCAAATCATTTAGAGAACAAGTTAAGAAATGAAATGAACACTAGCGTAACCCTTTGAGACACATGAGAGCAATTCATGTGAATAGCTATATATAGATCTTCACAATTCATTGATTCCAATTTAGAGTTTGGACCAAGTTAACGTAGCTAGGAGTATCAATAAAACAATAGTATTATTTTAGATTGAAACTTACTCATTATCCCTCAAAGTTTAAAAAAAAAAAAGTCAACGTATTGATCAGCATATATATATATATATATATGTGTGTGTGCGCGCGCGCGCGCGCATATTACCAGTGAAATCAATAAAATCCGGATTTTCAGCTTCGATTATCCTTTTAAGAAAGCGAGTGGTGTTGAGATCAGAACAGTACTCGGACTCAGTATTGGGCATCACATCTCTGCACCGATTCGTCATTCCTGTTCCATAATGCATATCAGCCACCTCTATAGATATATATAAGTTAACAAGTGCAAGCGTAAATTAACAAATATATACATAGGAAGTAAAAAAAGCAAAGCCATCGAATCGAGGTAAATTAAACCTTACAAACCTAAAGGATTTTGAAAGAACCATCGTAAAGGAAGCGACGTGGAAGCTTTGATGAGTTCTTCTTGATGTGAATTTTGTCATATCTTATAAATATCTTCTTTGAAATTTGGCAGTGAATCAAGTAGATAATAGCATATATTAGAACTACGATGATTAAAGAGTTTTTCCGATTTACGGCGCTCATCATTGCTAGTTTTGCAAAGACACCGAACAATTTTCACAATATATATATATATATATATATATATATATATTTCATATGAAATTCTCCACTATTTATTAATACTTGAAATTAAAAGTACTACTTAGAAGACAAACAATTTTAGCCAAATATTTTAAGATATGAAAGATTTGACGTTTTAGAAAAATGAGAATTTTCTTCGATATTAAAAGAAAAAAAATATATATATATATATAGGTCATATTTTAAAGAGTAGTTCTATTCAACTTCTATTTTTCATCTCATTAGTCCACACCTCTTATTTAGTAAGGGTCAAATGATAATTTTGACAATTTACCATTAAACTCAAATTCAATTTTAGATATATTTATGGTAAGTTTAATTAAATTCTTACTTAATCTTTAATTAATCTTCCTTTTTTATCTCATCTATTTCTTATTTGATACAACGTTAATTAAATTATCACTAATTTCCAGTTAAATTATCATTTAATCTTAATATTCTTTAATTTTTTTCAATCTTTGTTTACTATCAATGATACGTAAAAAAGAAAAAGTGATGGTCTTAATATTAATCAATCTTTTATCATTTATTATTAAATTTTTCAAGCTCATATAAGAAAAATAATCAATCAAATATTTCTTAGGAAGAGAGAAAAAAATAGATAATTTGATATCTATTAGATCATTGATTGAAATTTAAAAAGAAAGAAAGAAAAATAAATTTTAATAAATTTGAGAAGAAAAAATATACAAATCGAAGAGAGAGATGGATGGCATGTGTGAGAGAGAGAGAGAGGGTGAGGTTGGTCATTTATTGTGTTGGAGAGAAAATAGAAAAAAAATGATAGAGATATATAAGAAAGAATTTAGAGTTTTTGTTAAATTCATTAACTCAATATTAATTATCTTATGTATTATATATTTATTACAATTATATCCTTATTTCATATTGAGGTGGGGCTAATGAGATAAAAAATGGAAGCCGAATAGAACTACTCCATTTCAAATCATGTACCAAGAGATCAATAATTATAACTATAATTGTCATTAATTTAAAAACTACTTTGATTTTTAGAGCTGGAATCCAATTCTACTGTGTACACTATGTTATTTTCAGTTTTATCAATTTTTGTAGAACCATTTTAATTTCTCCTATTAACAGAGCTGATTTATCAAGCCATATCACTTATAATCTTATAGTCAACGGGATGGGTATTTTGACAATTGAATAGACAATAGTGGTATTTGATTTTGAGAGTGGCTGAGCTGAAATTAACTAAACAGTTCACTTGAAACTATACTCATAGCCAAGCCAGTCATTTCCTTTTCAGTTTTAATTGATATGGGTAGAGAAGAGAAACAAATTAGTCAAAACGCAAAAGAAAGAGAAGGAACCAAACTCCTCAAAGACAAGTACCATTGATGCTGCGTGGAAAAGGAAGAGAAGACAAAAATTGGAAGCAAATAATTTGGTAAATATTTGGAATATTTATTATTTAATATTTATTTAGTATTTTGCTTTGATTTATATTCTAGTTTTAAAATAGGTTTTTTTATTTAGAAGATTTTAGATTTAGTTTATATTATTAGTTGTCCTACTTGAATTAGTATTTATATTTAAATAAAATATAGGAATTATTTTCCTATTAGGTCTAGGGTTAGTTTAGTTTAAATAAAGTCTTTTAACTACTTTTGTAAGAGGGTTTTTTTTTATATGAACTAATGAAAGACTCGTGTAAGTTTTCTTTTCCATTGTTTGGTATTCATGCGTGAATAACAAACTTTGATGCCTAACAATTCAATAGTCTTGCGAGATTAGAGAATTGTTGGAAGGTTGCTTGATTTTGAGAGTTTTGCTTAACGTTTCGCTGCATCAATTGGTATCATAGCATGACCATGCTTCTGTAAGTGATTATGCCCCCAAAACCGACTAATCGAACCAATCGCACTGCTGGGATGGAAGATGTTAATTAATTTGTGTGAGGAGAACTCACGATTGAGGCAACAATTTGAGACGTCAATGCAACAATTAGAGAACATGCGATTGAGACAACAACTTGAGACTTTGAAGCAGCAATTAGCGAAGTTGACAACTCGAGAGAATGAAGGTTCCAATCTAAAGCATATGCAGATGTAAGTGACGAAGAAGAATTTTGAAGATCATGGTAATCCACCAATATTTGATGAAGAATACATTCTTGAAGAATCAAAGGTTGAAGAAAATCATTGCATCAACTTCAATATAGATGATTATGAAGGTAAATCTTTTGTTATCAACTTTATTAAAGATAGATGTGATTTTCAACATGTGCTTAACAAATTGATGCTTCATGAGCTCATTGCACATTATTGGTGTGATTGAAAGGATGTTATCAAGTAGATTGGGAAGTACAAAGTTCTTCACTCTTGTCTTTGGAAGATTTATTCGCGTGTACTTCAATTAAAGCATGTTAAAGGAGTTTTCCTGTTTAATCAAAATTTGAGGGAGAATTTTTTCCAATCACTACAAGAAAAATGCTTATATTTGACGGTCTTGAAAGCGCCACCAATGACACCGCTAAATATAGTCAATTTGACTATATTTGGCGGTCTGTCAAAGTGCCAAATATACACCTGACTATACTTGACAGTTTTTGACCGCCAAATACAATAGGTTTAAAAATTAAAAAAAATATATACTTGGCGATTTTTGGCCGCCAAGTATAATAGTTTTAAAAATTAAAAAAATATATACTTGGCAGTTTTTAGCCGCCAAGTATTTAAAAAAATTAATATATATATATAATAGGTATTTTTAAAAATTTAAGAAAGAGACTCATGTCAACAGAAAAGATTTCTATTTAAAACATGACTGGCACTTCAATTTCCTGATTTTTTGATAAGCCACTATCATTCATAAACAACTCTTCACACTTTCATATTGCTTTGACAACCAAGAAAAATCCTAATAAAACTAAGAACTTACAAATACAAAACATTCACTAAACATAAAAAAGACTCAAGTTCATGCTTGAATGGAGTTCAATAGAAGGATGCTTGAAGAACCTAGCTGCACAAGGTAAGCATACAGCATAAGATTATCACTAAAGATTCGTTACTTATAACAAGCATAGTTGTCCTCATTTTAAAACTATATGTACAGGACAGAAATGTTAAGGAGATTTCTAGGTATGAAAAAGGGTTTATTATTTCCGCTAATCTGCTTCCTTGTGAAGAAAGTTCCAACAAGGAAAAAAGAATTATGGTTAGCAGTCATACAACAGAACTTACTTCCGAAAAGTTTCTCAGTTGACTTAGTTACCACCTGCACAAGCATGTCAATAGGAATCTTCGAGAGTTCAAAACAATCATCAGCTTTTATGATTTGCCTAGGACTACGTTGAACTCCAAAAGGAAGCTGCAGCAACACATGGCCAACACGGCGTAGAATATTAGGATCCCTGGCAAGCCATCCTGCAGGTAATTTAATGTCAAAAGAAATGAAAATCCATTTATTTTATGACTTAATACCAAATCTAATTAGGTTCATATCTCTGGATCGAATTTAAGGGTTGTTTTTGGTCAAACATTCCACACATGTATAAGGGTATTCATGAGCTCTTATCACATAATTAATAAAGTTCAAACAAGAAATCAACAGCCACTTCATTTGCATTAGTAAAATAATCACTTGGCCAGGATGCAAGCAAAAACTAACTGAATATGGATTTTCCCGTCTAATCTAATATTAGCAATGGTTACTTAAAATCTGTTAAGAACTTAAATGCCTTGTTTTGAATATTCTCTACTCAATTTTTATTTTGGCATTTTGAGCCCTTAAAATCATGTATTTAAAAGAGATGATATAATAATTATATATACATTAATTTAATTTCTGCTCCTGTTGATTTCATTCTACTAGAAACCAACATATCTATAAACCAAATGTCAGACTGACGAAGATAATCTTCATAGTATACACTTAATAGGTTCAATACCTTCCAATAAATAACATATTCTTTAGTACGTAATGGACTTGATGTCAATTTCTAGACACAATGCCAAAGCATTCTTCTTTATATTCACTTCCATTTTCCTTGTTCCCATCACATACATATGTTTAGTGCAGTCCCATCAATAACCTCATTTTCAGTCAAAATAACCCAATGGAAGTGTAGTTGTTTCACTTGCAATGCCATTACAATTTGCTAAGAAAGAGAAATAAAATGAAATAGAGGCTTTTAATGTAAGTAATATGTCTCCAACTCATTAAACAAAGACAATTATAAGACAAAATCAGGCCAAATTCAAGTACATGTCCATTCCATCACTTACTATAATTGTCCATATAGCTAGAGCAAATTAGAGAAAAACCTAAATTTCTTCTCAAGCAAAGTAATATAACTAAGGATAAAAAACTCAAGCGTTGGGTTCGGTTGAGTTGAGTTGTTAAGACCTTTGATTTCAACCAAAACTTGGAGGTTTAAACCCCTTAGGAGCTACCTACTTGGATATTATCTCACAAGTTTGCTAACTTTCAATATTGTAAGTTCTGGCAATTGTCTCTAAATTTTGAATTAGATGTACCATTAAGGAAAGTAAATACTTGTGGGTACGAAGAATATGTATATTTTTGGAAATAAAAAATCTATTTAAGAAAAAAAAATTCTCAGACATTATAGGATGTCTAACAACAATAAATACAGTCCTATCAGATAAAGAATTAAAATCGAACATCTAAGGACAGTTGATCCTGCCATCTCCTTAAGAAAAATCACAAAATACGAAGATCAGATGTCATTTGAGATGTTGCAAACAATCATATCATCCACATTAAGATGGCATACGGAATTTTACCAATACATACCAACAGCGTCAAGACTTGTTGAAACAGGTACAAATCCCATAGGAGAAACAGCACCATGAGAGGGTCGAAACCCTATAATTCCACAAAATGAAACAGGTACTCTTACACCACCAACAGTATCAACACCTGCCATAAATGTACATGAGAACCAATCTCCTCAATTAGAAAACCCTAGTTTAATTTAAAAATTAAGCAATAAAAAATCTATAACATAGGAAAGGGCAACAGCCAAATATACAAGCCAAACTCTGATGTTTAATAGTAGAACATCTAGCAGTAGCAATGTCCTTAAAGATGCTAATATACAAACAAATTTAAGACCTTCCACAACCTAACACTCTATTGTATATATTTTGGATAGTTATAAAATAAACGAGATGTAGAAAATCTTAAATACAATAGGACATTTTATTGCAGTGAAGTTTCCGTGACAATCGATATTCCATTTAATACCATCATTTGCTAAATATCTCATAAAATGACACTCTCCTCCCAAAGCTTATCATTGATTTCATCATCATTGCTAATGTATATGCAGGGAAACGAAGAGATAAGCTATCAAAGTACACATAAAGAAGCTTACCCAAAGAGAAGTCGACAAGATTAGCTGCCACGGCAACAGCAGCCCCACTAGAAGATCCACCCGGTACTCGTACAAGTGCGGCAGGATTAGTTGGTGTATCATAATGCTTATTTACTCCATTGATACTGAAAAGAAAAGAATTGCCAAAACCAATTGATATACAACAGTAAATCCAAAGAAAAACTTAGTTCGCATAATCGAGAATGAAAAGCCGAAATTTCTATGCCTAAGAAAGTGCATAACTACTTATAAAAACATATATTGAATCCCCACTTCCATTAAACAACAAATAGTCTTATTCATGCAAAGAGTTTAAACACTTCTCTGTTGGTCCTTCCAATAAGCTCTGCACATTCAAGGTTTATCATTTACCCAAAATCCAGTTCATCCACCACAGTCTTCCCAACGCAAGTGGCACCGCCTTCAACGAGAGTTGAAACCACAAGAGACGTCCGAGGCGCAACGCCATAAGTCCTCGCCAAGTGGAGATGACCAAAACTAGTCAAATACCCTTTGATATCGAATCTGAAAACAAAATCTAGTGATAATCTTCGATGTTTCCTATAAATGCTGTGAGAACTTCAAAAGAGAAAGCAACTTCTTGTTTTATCGCAATCAAGTCCGAGACCAACAACAACATAACATGTTTCTTGCATTCAAAACCAAATAAACAAAAACAAATCCAGTTTAATTTGCCTTTCAAAACAGCAAAAACACTTCCATAAAACAATTTTAAAAAAAAGGATTACCTGGGTAGTGATAATAAGCAACCAACTAGCCAAGAACGAGATGCTTCTGCCAGAAAAAGCTTTGATAATGGTAACAATCCCAACAGCATAAGCGGAGCTAAATCCAAAAGCGCTCCCAGCATTTGCAAGTATGGAAATGAGCACATGCTCCTTCATGTTAAAGGGGCCAGGGTTGAGCGAGAACACTTTGTCTCCACATCCGGGAATCCTGAACCGGGTGGTAGGCAAGATGGCAGCGAGGAAGTGGCCGATGGGGAGGGTGGCGACCTGGACAATGATTTGAGTAATAACAAGAGGCTCGATTCTGTAATAACACGGAGATTACGGCTAGGGTTTTTCATTTCCTTTATATAGAATTGTAAAATTCTAGGAAATCCATATCTATTAAAAATTATCAAAATCATCCTCCTGTTCAGTTCCTATATTTTAAACTTTTTCATTTACACTATTAGACTAATTTTTTATAATTTTTAGAGCACTAAATGTTTTAATTTAATTTTTAAAATAAATTATAATAATTTTTTGCATATTTAAAATTTTATATTATTGCAAAATATTTTTTTAATATTTTTAATTGCTTAATTTTCATCAAAGCAATTAAATAATGTGATTTTCATCACTTTGAAATTAAAAATAATTTTATTTATTTCATAAAATTTTCACATTTAAAAATTTATTTTTCTAAAATTTAATATTTAAAAATTTATTCTTTTCATACATATAATAATGTTATCTTTAATTTAAAGATTTTTAAAAAATATTTTTAATTTTAGATTAAAAATAAAATTATATTGTTTGATTATATTTAGATAAATTCATTGAAATTTTAAATATTGTATTCACATATTTGAAAGAAAAAAATGAAAAGAAAGAGGGAAATTTGAGAGAGAAAAGAAAAAAATTACATTTTCACATATTTGTCAAACTTTTATAAAAATGTGATATATATGTGATTGAATAAGACAAAAAGTGACAAATAAGATGAATTGATAAGTTTGACTTTTAAGACATGGTTAAATTTCTCACTTTTTTTAAAAACTGCCAAATAAAAAAATTGTGAAGTGACAAATATGCAAAAAAATTCATGTAGTGGTTGGAGGGTTTGGTGGAGCGTGGACAAGGAAAAGAAGACAAAAAATGGGAAGCAAATAAATATTTTGAATATTTATTATGTAATATTTATTTAGTATTTTCCTTTGATTTATATTCGAGTTTTAAAGTAGGTTTTTTTATTTAGGAGAATTTAGATTTAGTTCATATTATGAGTTTTCCTATTTGAATTAGTATTCCTATTTAAATAAATAATGGGAATTATTTTCCTATTATGTCTAGGGTTAGCTTAGTATAAATAAAGTTGTTTGACTAGTTTTGTAAGAGGTTTTTTTTTTTAATATGAGTTAATTAAGGAAAGACTCGTGTGAGTTTTCTTTTCCATTGTTGGTATTCATTTGTGAATTACAGACTTTGATGCCTAAAATTCAATAGTCTTGCGAGATCAGAAGATTTTTGGAATGTTGCTTGATTTTGCGAGTTTACTTCCTTTTGCTTAACGCTTCGCTGTGTCAACCATGCAGCTGAATACCATGTTCACTTGGGCTTTGTCTTTAATTTTGTGTTTATTTGATAGATAAAAGCATGAAAAGAACACAAAAATTGTTTATATCTAGTAAAATTAAATAATTATCCTGTTTATAAATTTCATTTTAGAGTAAAATCACCAATATAACTAAAAGTAAATTTAGGTTCGATGACTTGCAACGTAGAGACTGCATAGCACAACTCAATAATTTACGGCAAACGTTAGCAGCGAGGGAGCTACTGAGGGGACTGCCCCCGGTTTAACCATCCGATTCCGCACTATTTTCAGACCAAAACCAGACTTCAGCTTTTGTTAACTATTTGTCCCCGCACAAATTCCATCAGCCCGTATACGCGCATTATACATCTACCCATTTCTATTTCCCTATAGTATCTCCTCTCATCATCTAGTGCATTCCACTTCTAGTGTCATTGAAAAACTCCCTTTTACTATGTCTTCGGAAATCAATTTTAATTAAAACTTTTGAAGTGCATAAAAACAATTAACATTTTAAAATATCATTTGTCATAACGTCATATTCTAATATCAAATTTGTTGCCCATTTATTAATTATGTTTTGTTTTTATTATATTTTAAGGTACATCTTAAAAGAAATGTTTGTTTTCATGTCATCAAATATAAATTATGAATACATATATGGGTTATAATATTTATTACTTCCTAAAATATTTTTCTATTCTTGTTTAATTTGGCCCCACTTAATAAAATTCTAACCCCGTCACTGGATGTTAGAAAATTTCCTCTACCAATTGGGCTTTAACTCTTCACCAGTCTTGGGCCTGCCCACCAAGAACTTTTGATGTTGGGTTAACTTGAAGACTTGAGGTTGAGGAGAGATGGGTTGCTACATAAGACAGTTGAAGTTAGTGAAAGATTCGCAGTTAAAATCTGATTTTGGAAATGCATAAACTTAAAAGGACGAAGACCGGGGCATAAGATTTTCCTAGCTAGGTTTTCTTTCTTTATATTTGGTAGAGGTTGTATCAGTTAGAAAGCTTATATGTAGTCTATAGTTAGAATATATTTTTACAAAATGAAGAAAGGAGTTTTATAGCTTAAAGACCTAATGGTTGAACTTGGAGTACCAGAAAAGGCTTTGATTATATGTATTATAATTGCCAAAGTGCAAGATGTTACAAGCTTAAATGAGTTCACATTTATAAGCTTATGCTTTGTAGAATATTGTGGCCGTAAAGGTTGTGCATAGTACTAGTTTCTTTCATTGAAGGAGGGGTGCATCTCAAAAATTATATTATTTACTCAATAATTTTTGTACAGAAGTTAGCTTTCACTACTAGAAAAAGAGTCATTTACTACAATCATTTACGGCGGGCTATAAAAAATGCAGTAAAAGAGTAAATTCTATGATGGACTACGGCGGGCTATAAAAAATGCAGTAAAGAGTAAATTCTATGATGGACTACCACGGTCGTAGATGAAATGCTATATATATACGATGGTTTTTAAAGGCCGCAGTAAATCCATTTTTTATATAATTTTCCCCTTTCCTTCCTCTCTCTCTCTCTCTCTCTCACACCCAATCTAAATCCCTAATTCCCACAATCGCAATCCTCTTCTGTCTGTCTGTAATCGTAATCGTGGCAGCATCTCACACCCACGTCGATCCTACCTCTCCCGCCACGATGCTACTTCAGCCAACAAACGCAGTTGTCCTCTCCCCCCTCCGCCTCTGCCTACCACTGACGATGACAAGCCCACTTCCAACCCCGCTCCTTCCCCGGCCGTGATGGTCATGGGGCTCTCTCCCAATTGCTTCATCCTTGATTTGAAATCGTGGTTCGAGATCTACCGCTTGATCTCCCGCATTCGCATCGACCGAAACAACGTCGGATACATCACGTTCCGTACAAAAGAATCCGCCGAAGCTGCCATTGCTGCCGCCATCGATTCGTCCTTTTGCATTACCGTTGATTCCAAAAAGGTACACACTTGACTTGTGATTCGCTTAAATTTAGCTTATAGTGTCGCTAAATTGAGTCAAAATTTGAAAATTTTCGTTGCTAGTAGTTTCGTTGATTTAAATGCAAGAGCCCTTTTGCTTGGGTAAAGGATAGTTTTCTTTTTTGTCAGATTTTAAAGGCTTAGACTTCGTAAGCTATCAGTGATAAAGTGCTTCACAGCATGCTTTTTTGCTCTTGACAAACATTCATCGTCTCCTTAATCCTCCCTTCATCTATTACAAGGTTTCTTTTCCCTTTCCTTCCTTTTGTGGAGTTTTTGCTATTTTTTTTAATTCTCATTTGGTTTCCTTTTCTACAGTCATCTTGGCAAATGAATCTGTCTACGAGAAGGAGAAGTCTGGTGTCAATGTAAGCTAAGTTTTCTCTCTTATTAATTATATAATATAGTTCTTTTTGGTTAGCTTCATTGATGTGCCGTATGCATGGCTTTCGTGTTTGCGTTTTCATCTTTTATTATGGTTTTTACAGTGGCTAAAATAACTTAATGCTCCAATTGAGGTTGTTGACTCTGAGGTTGCTGACATTATCGAGCTTGATAAAGCAAGACAATGGAAGGTAATTACATATATATAAAAAATATTTTGGATTTAGATTGCCCGAATAGCTATTCTATTAGAGAATGACTTGAAGGCTTATTTTTCAAGTGAGATTCATTTATTTCACGTGCTCTGTTCTAAACTAATGATTTTTATTTCTTTCTTTCTTTATAATTTTTTTTTCTAAATTTACATATAATTTCTTTTAAACTCAATATTATTATTTGCTAAGCACTGTTTGCCAATTCATCATTATTTTTACATCAAAATTTGTATTTGTGTGAATAAATCAAAATTCTAATAGATTTCATTTCTTAGGGTCATCTTGTATTTCAATGCCTATATCAGTTTGCAGAAATGTAGGCTCCCAATAGGTCCACGAGCCACAGTCACTTAACTGATTGTAGTGCTCATAGTGAACTTCAATGATGCAACATTTAGACGTAATTTCATCCATAAAGGGGAAATCAACATTAATTATCAGAAAAGGTTAAGTAAGTAGGAGTCTCATTCAAAAATTATGATTACAACATAAACTCCCAACCTGTCAGGCGACACATTCATTTCTGATCAAGCAACTTCAAACCGTATAGTTTACTGGTTCTGTTTGAAAAGCTCAATCGGTGTGTTAGGTGTAATTTTTCTGGTAGATAAAGTAGAAGCGTTATAATGTTGCCAGCTACTCAGCTAATTGTTCTAGATAATTTAATTCAAGCAGCACAGGCATAGTAGTGACAGAAATAAATGATTGATTTTGCATTGAAAGTCTGCCAAATTATACACAGCCAGTGCTGTAATTTGCTTTATTGGGGAGAGCATTAGTCAGAACAGCTGTGGTTTGGGTCCTTGTTTATTGATTTAGTACCTCCTGCTAAGTATAATAAATAGTAAGAATCTTAATTCTGATTCAAAGCTTGAAAATAGAAATAACTCAAAAAAAAATCTTGGTTTTTAAGAGAGGGTAGATGCTGATTGCTGAGCTGCAACCTAACTGGTTTTTCTTAGTAACTTGTTAGGTCCATCCATCTATAATTTTGCATAGAATTTGTCTGGTTTGTAATCCTAGCAATTGCTGACAGCATTGAAACTGTATTGTTATTAGGTAAGAATTATTTGGTTGTTAGAATTATTTGGTGTAGCAGTAATCTTTAGGAAATCTGAAGTTCTGCTAATTCTCGGTACATATACTGCTCCTCAGCTAGTGTGTATCTCAAATCTGACCTTTTACCACACAACGAGGTAGGCTCTTGATTATATTTTGTTTCAGAATTCTTAACTTAGAGATTTTAATGCGACATGATCATGAATTAAGAGGTCAAAATTTGGATACCTTCTTTAGAATCAATAGATGTGTCCATGAAAAAACATAACTTAAGTAGACTCTTCGAAAGCAGGAGCCCTATTATGCCCAAATGTATAACTTTCCACCCAACTACTTATTTGGTTGAGAGTACTTCCACTTGTGATTGTGAGTTAGATTTACATCTCTGTTACCTGCAAAAAAGGCAAACTGTTTGTTTCAGATTTATTTTTGTGCATACACTGAATTTTTCTCTTTTTCTTCACAAATTGTTTTGCTTCAGTGTTTTCTAATTAGTCAACACTTGTGATAGGTTAATGCAGTTGATCCAAAGAGCAGGCACAAGGGAAAGCTTAATACAGAGTCCTTACTGCAGTCAAGCGGTGTGAATTGGACTTCTTTAAGGCTAGTATACATTTATGGGCCCCTGAACTACAACCCTGTCGAAAAGTGGTTCTTTCACCGGTTGAAAGAAGGACGCCCAATTCCAATCCCCAATTCAGGATCGCAAATAACCCAACTTGGTCATGTGAAGGTTTGAAAAATTACAAACCCATTATTCATCCGTGAGCATGTGCTTGGAAGCAACTTTTGGTTCATGATTAGATATGGTTTTACAATCTCAGGACCTGGCAAGGGCCTTTGTTGTGGTTCTTGGGAATGAAAAAGCTGGTAAGCAGGTATTCAACATCTCAGGAGAAAAGTACGTGACATTTGATGGATTAGCAAGGGCATGTGCAAAGGTAAATCTGGAGTAATTTTGCTGTTGATAGTATTTATAGCACATGACATGGGAGGCTTTTTGATTGAGACTAACTGACGAAAAAAACTTGATTCATTTGATAAAATTTTTTCCAGGCTGGTGGGTTTCCTGAGCCTGAAATTGTCCACTACAATCCCAAGGATTTTGACAGGCATTTCCATTCCGTGACCAGGTAAAGAAATTAATAACTAGCTTCAACAGTGAAGGATTTTGACTTTGGTAAAAAGAAGGATTTTGAATTTGGTAAAAAGAAGGCATTTTCATTTAGTCTTCAACAGTGAAAAAATAAATGAGAAGCTTCCAATTCCTCTCTCTCTTCCAATTTTTAATCTGATGACATTGAACCAAATAATTGGATTTTATGTGTAGTTTTTTTGTGTAAGATTGTATTATCTTGAATATACACTGACACGTTAGTAGGAATTGTGATTAGGTACAAGCAGCAACGTTATGGTGGCTGAAGAGTGAGTAACCAAGGTAGAGAGGAAGGAATGTGTCAACTGTAGTAAAACCATGTGTTTTGGGCAAAAAAGAGAAGATCTTAAAGAGGAAAAAAGACAGAGATTTTCTCCTGTAATAATATTGGAATTGAAGTCAAGTGGGTGGTGGTATTTATGAGTCCCCTCCCAAAGAAACATAATTTAATAACATGCTCATAACTTTCGTTGGCATCTGTTCTTATTAAGTTAATTTATATATATTTGACTTTTGTATTTTGTTCATTTCTATATTTTAGATTTAATAAAAATTGTCTTTTAAAAATTATATATTTTTTCTTGAAAATATACTTTTTACCGCGGGCCAAAAACTGCGGTAAAAAACGAAAAGACTGTTGTAGAATTATATAATACTTATTTACTGCGGGCCAAAAAACCGCAGTAAAAGCTTTTTACCGCAGGCCAAAGCCGCGGTAAAAAGTCAAATGACTTTTTACGGCGTCACTTTCTACGGCGGGCTTAAACCGCCGTAGGCCCGCAGTAAATGACTTTTTACTGCAGTTTCGGCCCGCAGTAAAAAGCCTTATTTCTTGTAGTGTTTCTATTGTAAAGTCGCCTATGTACTATAATAGGTACTTATAAGAACTGAAAATATTTTATGGAGAGAGTTTGACAGAACAAAGCTCTTAGTTCTGGTTGTTTTAAATTTTCTAACCCATTTCATAATGAAACTCTATTGCAAATTTCTAATAGTGGATGTAGGTTTAATCTGAATCGAATCACTTGAATTCTCAGTACCGTTACCATTCTAGATTATCCTTTTATCGCTCATCAACTCTTTTCCAATGATCAACTTGCTAACTGCTTGATATTTTTAATTAGTTTTTTAGGTCTAACCTTGAGGTTGTATGCTCAAAACTTAATTCCTCAATTTTGTAGAAATAAAACAAGATCAAAGTAATACTAACTAAAAACAGAATTTTGGCGGATGCAATTATTAAATTATACATTATTCATCTACTCAAGAGTATTACAAGGGGGAAAAAGAAAAGAAAAGGCTTCAGACTCTTCATCAAGGAAAACAATAAGACACAACCCAAACAAAGAGGAGAAGACTCCAAATGCTAGAAAGCTATGCTGACAAACACTTAATTCACAAACATGACCACAAATTGAAGTTTGAGCAAATTGTGCGATTACATGCTCATAGGACTTGATGGATCATTAAGAGCTTGAATGGCTGTTTGGATTTTCATCCTTAGGTGTTCTTTGTCCTCTTCCTCAGCCTGAAAAACATACATGATTCCAAGTTAATTATTAATATATTTTCACCATAATTAAGTACAATCTATAGCTTTTAATTAATACTAGTTTATGTCTCACCAACTACATATTCAACTATGCATAATAATTAAAGTTCAGAATTGGTCCCAAATGTAATAAATTATTAATTGCACATAAAAAAGTTGTCTCAACACAGAAGAAGTTATTTATTTCTTCATATGAAAATGATATGACGTGATATGCTAATCACATTTGAATTGTCTTATCGCTAAAAAAATTATATATAGTTCAACAACATTGTCTCAATTAGTGACATTTGATATTACAAAAGAAGATATAGATTAATTAGATTATAAAATGTTGGTGATATCTTTGATATATATATATTTGCACATCATATAAAGTGAAATGTGTAAGCTTTCAACACCCAGAGAAAATTAAGATGAAAAAAAAAAGGCAAATGGCCTTATCACTCAATATAAAATCTATACTATAAAATAATATAATCTCCCCTCGTGGCCCATGCTATAAGATTATTGAAATAACCAATGTGGCAAAATTAGAGCCTGCCACCAGACTCATTTTTTAAAGGAACTAAAATTAGTTTCACATGAGCATTCTAGAGCACATGATAAAGTTAAAATAATAAATAACTCACCACTAATTACTACTTTTTTAACTGGGAAAATAATTTTATTGTGGTGGGTCTAGAAGATATTTGATAATAATCGAGAAAGGGCATCTTGGGCATTCATATGGTTAAATAGTTCGGCTCTATATTTTAACAAACCAAACATTTTATATACAACAATTCTTAGTATCTGACGTACTCTTTGAAACAGACAAGATTTTTTTTTTTTTTGAATTTTAAGGGGTAAATCCCCCCTAGGTCCCTTAAAGTTTGTATCATATCAACCCTCTCCATAATCTCAATTATAACTTGAACAACATATAGGTAATTGTTAATAAATAAATATATCTTGAATTGTTAACTTATAGGTGAAAAATCACTACAAGTTCAGGGTAATGAATTATGTAAGAGGATCTAATTAATGAAACAAAAACTATAGGGAGCTAAAAGAATTAACTAGTGATTTTATATAAATGAAATATGAGGATGTTGAGTTGTCAACAACACAGAGAACCCAACCTAATCCACTCCATACCTTCAAGAGTTCAAACTTTTGGGAACATTATTTAGAGGATGAAAACGACATTTTAGAAAAAAAATAAATAAATAAATAATACAAGCCATGTGTGACAAAAAATGCGAAACTTTGCCAACACCTTTAAGATTTAGCTAATTCTCCTCAGATCTAAAAGTTTCTAAAAATAACAACTTAACCCTTATATTTCAGTTATTTTGAGGAATTTTTTTTTTTTTGACAAAATACAAGATTAAAGTTACTTTAATAAATCTTTGGATGTAGGAATTAGTTCAAGCAAGGGGTTGCCGGTGTTAATAATATATCTATTAACACTAATACTCTCGAAGTTAGAACAAACTAAGCTTAGATTTAAGGGTTTCTAAAGTAAATCTTAAACCCTTACAATTTATTGGAAACTATCACTACCATTCCAATATAAAAAAAAAAGGAAATATGTAAAATATAAGGGTTAAAATGTCAGTTTTGAAAGATTTTGGAATTAAGGTCAGCCCAAATCTCAAGGGTGTGAACCCATTTTCCCACGTCACAATCCGGACAAATATCTGGCTAGACTAGCTGAGCTCAACACAAACTCGACTAAAGCAACTTCAAAGAAATGAAGAATCTTCCCAAAAAACGACACCGGAGGAGAACATCAGTGAACAATTAAAACGTGAAAAATACTAATTAAACCCGTGGGGCTTTCTCTTGAAGAGTTTGAAAGAAAGTTGTCCAAGGAAAGAGCGAAGCATGAAGGAATTGAAATAAATTTGATCACATGAATAAAATAGGAAACACGTTTTCAGTTGAGTCTAAATTTTCCACCACGAGCTTATCGTGCTGCAGTCTTCTCTTCCCCACGTTCAATTATTTTCGTTCTGTTTCGCTTTGATTTGATTGATTGAGATTTGGAAAACATTTAAAAGGCTCTACTGGAATGTTTATGGAATACTTTGACTAGAACATGGCGATCAAACATGTTACTCGATTAATAGAAACATGCCCGCGCCCTGCAGATTCCCTGACATCCCTTCAATTATTCGTCTTCTAATAGAATTTTATTGCAATATATGCTTTGTACCTTTAACATATACACCGTAATGTTATTGATCTTATTAAAACAATAAGATGTACCACGCTGTAAGTCTGACATTTTGTAACATTTATAGTTAAGGAGAATATAATAGGTTGACGACAATCATGCTATGATTTTAAGAATGCTAGGAACCTCTATTATGTATATCTTCAGTCACTTTCAGTTTAAAAACAGCAAAAAAGAAAAATAGTCATTCAATGAAATCAAAATGTTAACAGTGAGAGAGGTTTATAAAACTTTCAGAATCATAAAATTGGTATACTTATCTGAATCAAGCTTAGGATGGGACAAGGAACTTGAAATTTGAAGTAGCGGAAAGGTTTAAAGTGGGAAATCCAAGTCTAATATTCGGATGGGGTAGTGTTACCACTTTTGTTCTCCAACTGGTTTTATTTGGGACACTCTGGATCACACTACCCATGATGATTCCACTTTATTAAAGAAGTCTGTGGATTTCCAACCTTGTAGGGCCCAGAATTGTTCATGATTTAATTATTCCGGATTCTCTTCTATGCGGTTGTAGCGGATTCATATTTAAACCAATCACCGTCACCATCTCCCCACGCCATATAAATCCGTTTTCATTTTATTTAGGTAATCCGTAGACATAAGACATTATGACTCGAGCTCGGAAGAAAATTAGACTTTGGCAACCGTATAGATTGTCTCTTGCTCAACCAATAATTTATCCACCATTTATCATTTGTCTTATCCTCAATTTAGATCTTAAAAATTATGTAATAAATTTATATCATTAAATACAATAATAACTAATTATATATTATTTTAAAAATTTCGTTTTAACTACGCATTAATAGTAGTTTTAAAAAGTGAGGTTATATTATATATAAGTATTCAATAAAATATATTTCCCGCTTATTTTATAACCACATACAATCAAAATTTAAACTTTTCTTTTGCCATATCTCTATAATTTTAAAACAAAATTGACCGTTTCAATGGTTAATTGAATTAAAAATGATTATAGTTGGTCCAAAATTTTATTAAATTTTAATTATTAATTTATTTCAAAAAGAATGGATGCGAGGAAGAGGAGGAGTGTTATTTAAATATCTTCAAACGTAATTTTGTAGGGAATATCTTTCTTTTCTCTTTATTTCTTTTTCATAAATCTTTCATAGATAGCATTGAAGGCATCAGCCAAGAGATGAATTTTGTGTAGTACATGTATGCATCACCCTCACTCAAAGGGAGAAAGTTGAAAATCTTTTAGTGTTTTTGCTGGTGGGTGTTCTAAAATCTTGGATAGTTTTGTTTTTGGTTTGGTTTTCTTTTTTTTTTTTAAAGTAAAAAAAAATTAACGAAATATACAAAAGAAATAAATTATATTAATAAAATTAAAACTCACTACTAACCTCAATGAAAGCTGTCTTCAAAAGCATCCCAGCGACAGCAGTGATGTTGGCTGTAATGATTTTGAGCTTCAAAGATTCAAAGGCCTCGCAAAGCTTGACCATGGTATCTGTCCTCTTGCTACATGTTATGCTTACCAGCAAAGTCCTCTCACCCATAGGGTTAACTCTAAGCTGAAATTAGCAAAAAAAATATTAATTTAAGTTTTTATTATTCCACAGCTAGATTTAAATATTCTAATATTAAGTTATAATCAATGATTAGAGAGAGAGAGAGAGAGAAGAAGAAGAAGAAGAGGCTCACTTCGTGAACTTCAATAGGAGAAGTTCTAGCTCCTCCTGAATCATAAAACTGATCTGTTTTCTTCTTCTTTGATCTAAGCAAAACGGGTAGCTCTTGCTCAAAATCATAGCCCAAATTTTTCTTAGACTTGCCAGATTCCAGCTCTACAATCTCGTCTTGGATTGTCTTCTCCTGTTCGTGAAGCTCTTTTATATACTCAATGGCGTCTTTGATTATCGAAGCCTTGTCCATCTTTTACAGGTATGGAAATAATCCATCATGTCAATCACTTACAAGAACAAGATTTTAAAAAAATAAAAATAGATAAAACATGTAACTATTTTCACCTTGCTAATGTTGGGCACCACTGCTCTAAGCGCAAAGAGCCTTTCGTTGAGCTTCTTCCTTCTATTTCTCTCTGAAACAATATTCTTAGATGCCGCAGTTGACGCTGCCCCATCTGGTGAGCTCGAATCATAGTACCCAGAGAACGCCTCATCAATTGCCCACCTGCATAATAAATTCAGTTCAATTACTCTGCTTCACTCCACTCACAATTACCAGTAAAAATTAAACAAAAACGAATCACAATTGTACCCACGTGTCAAACTCTTCATTCTGGAGAAACATTTTGGTTTCCCAGTAATGATGATACTCTTCACAGTTCTCCATCTTTGTGGCAATCACTGAAGGTGAAGGGCAGATATGCTTTCTTGAAGTGAACGTTTATTTGTTCTTGTTTTATAGAAGGGAGAGAGAGTGAGCCAAGTCTGAAGTTAAATAAGAAATTAATTAATCAAAATTAAAATTAAAAAAAAATTTACACCACGTGGGATGCTTTTGTTGCTTCGAGGAAAGATCCTACCCGTCCACACAGTTTGTGGTCTACACGCTCAGAAAGTGTACCACGTAAGGGGCTGTAGACATACTCTCCCATCCATGTAGAGCGCGTGTAAATACGCTCCCAGTTATACTATTTAGAGCGAATCTTGATTGTTAACAAATGTGTGCGTGTTATGGATTATGCTTTGTGAGGAACGAATTTTTTCTCTTTCCTTTGATAGGGTGCACGGGTAATTTAACAGACGGTGATGGACGGATGCGTCCATGTTTCTTTGCTGCAAAATAAAGAACCAGACCAGAGTTTGGATACACAGAGCAATTTAATTTCCCTTATATGTACATACTAATAATAAGAAAGGCATAGTTATCATTTTTATAAATTTTGATAGGATAAGGATATAAATATAGGTAGGGTAAAGGTATAAGTTTAAATCCTATCCATACCTTATCCTAAAGGTGGAACCAATCCCCATGGGGACGGGGCTCCGCAATTCTCCAACCCGTTTGGGTCGGGGATGGGGAGCAAAAAATGGGGAATGAGGTGGGGATGGGGATAACAATTTTACCCGAAATTAAATGGGGATAGGGATAGGGATTACGCTCCAAGCCCAGCCTGGTCCGCTCCCTAAAATTAAAATAAAATTATATATATATATATATATATTTATATATATATATATATATATATTAGTAATATGATATTTAGACCCTTGTTATCTCTCCTCTTATAAAACTTAATATCCCACCTACTTTAATAAAATCCAAGCCCAACCTAACCCACCTTTGTTTGCCTAAAGATTTATTTTAAGGATGTTGATTGTCTAAAGATTTATTAATATTTATTTGTAGGTATGTTGCTTAAGGTTTATAGTTGTAATTTAAAATATGTTTTATTTCAAAGTATAAATTTTGAAAGTTAAAATTTTAAATTTTTAACAAGTAAATGGGGTTGGGGATGGGGATGAGGATGCATTTTGACTTTGGGGATTCCCCATCCCCATCCCCGATTTAAAAAATTGGGGATTAATAGGGGATGGGGATTGATATTTTAATTGGGGACGGGGATGGGGATGACATCTCCACCCCCAACCCGGCCAGATTCCACTTCTACCTTATCCGTATCCTTCGTATCATTTAAATATCCTATTAAATAAATTATTAATATTAATCAAATAAAATATAAAAGGTTTAATACTTAAAGATAAAACTATATCATTTTAATATAACTTAAAATACATTTAATACTAAATTTAATTGTTATTTCATCATTTGATATTGTAAGAGTTGTCGAGTTAAGGTCAAAATCATGATTGATGATTGCAAGAAGAAGATCTTGAAGGATTTTAGCATTACTTTTTTTATGATCCTTTTATTTTTTTTATTAATTGTTTTTGAGATAAATTGCAAGAAGAAGATCATGGAGGCTTTTGTTAGTTAAGTGTTTTTTTTTTGTTAGTTACAGTTTTGAGTCATGTTCGGACTTGTTCAATACAATTAATTTATTAGTATTATTTTTTTATTAGACACTATGGGTACCCTTTTATAAAAGGGGAGTGTATGATTTTTCATTAATGGTTATAGGTAAGGTATGGATACGAAACTTAAAACCCTTGAAGCGCATGGGTATCAATATTTTAATAAGGGTAGGATATGGATACTTCGTACCTTACCCCACCCTACCTATTGCATCCCTAAGTTTGGAACCTGAGATGAACATTCACTTCTAATGATATTGATTGATAGATCACAAAGGAATATATGCCTATAAATCAGGACATTTCACTTAATAACAATAATATTATCCCTCATCCAAAAATAAAACTTAAATAATGAATTGTGTAACGATGTAAAGAATTATACAGTGTGATGTGATAGTTTTAATTTTATATCATATCATTTAAGATGTAAAATTTTAGATAAGTTTTAGAATATACATCACTATTCTTTAATAACGGAGTAAAAGATATTAATATTTATTTCAAAGATATGTGTCCCTAATAAGATACAAAAATGATATTAAATTATAAAATATATTAAAAATTTCTAAATAATGAAAATGAATTTAGAAAATAGAAACAAACAAACCTCAACTTTCTAACAAATAAAACATCATCAAAATTGAGTTGTAGTTTGTTACAAAATATATTACAACATTATGAAAATAATATCCTTTTCGTTTGCATATGAATGATTTTACATAATGCTGAAATGCTTAGAGTATTTTAGTAATCATAGATTTTATTGTGGACAAAAAATTTAAAATGAACATTGTTTAACTATAAATTATTTTAATTGAAATGTAACACTAAAAACATCATCAATCCTTCATAAAAGACAATACAAATTTTCTTAAAAAATTATAATACATAATATATCAAGGACATGACATCTATAAGAAATGATCAATTAAATAACTAATTAAATCAAGGCTTAAATTTTTATTATCCATCTCAAATTTTTCTAAAAATCACGCATTCCAAAATTTTAGAATAAGTAGTATTATTTATTTTATATATATATATATATATATATATATATATATATATATATTTAGGTGTTAACTTGTACCTCAAAGAATACGTTAAGGTTACTGTACAATTATTTTGTTATGTATTTATTCATGTTAGACAAAAGACTACGATTGGGGCTCATATTGTTGATTGAAATTTCTATGAGGACTATTAGTCTAACAACAGAACTCAGCTTTGTTTCCCAAACGATGTCACCGACCAATCAATTAAGCATTTATATCATTTTTTTCACACAACTTTATCATAACAAGGTACATTTAAACTTGAAAATACATGACTAAATTTTTTTAAAGAATAAACCAAAGACGTTTAGAATTGTATTATTCTTTCCACCATATCTATTGAAAGGAAGAATGAAAAAAAAAGGAAATAGTTTTTAATTATCCTTATTAAAAAAAAATCCCATTGATGTTTAGAATGGAATTGTATTTGTAGATGGGTTGTATGTGATTGATCTCCATGAAAGGGAATTTTAACAAACTTTGTGGAACCTCAAAAAAGAAAGTCTCTGAAGAATAATTTTATAGATATGGATGATTTTTATGTACCAAGGACTTTCCAACTTTCTGAAAGGGTTTATTGGCTGGCTAATGCTATAGCTAGGTTTAATTATAATGTGAATACAAACTCCACAATTCCCAGAATTGTGTCTTGACGAAGACTTGAGTTGCTTCAAATTCTTCTCCTGCTAACAACACCCAATGGCCTGGCCGGCCCTGAGTATTGACGATGACAAGCACATTTTATGGGCATATATATATATATATATTTTATTCTTAATCCTCTCTTTGATTTCTCACTTGCATTTAATTATCTCCACTAAAATGATGGAAAAAAGCGCAACAAATTAGTCAAGTTTCGATCAATTCTCCGGAAAAAAAGGATATATTAAGAATTGAATATCAAATAATAAATTTACCCCTCGTTTGGTATATAAATATAATACTCAACAATTCAATAAATCACATATAATATCATTCAACAACTCAACATATTGTTAGGTTTTTTTTTTTCCTAATTGCTCGATAATTACCTAAAACTATGAAGAAATATGAAATCTCAATACTTGATTGGATGAGAAAAATAAAAAATAAAAATTAACGATTTCTTACAAGGGCCTCAAAAATTGGCTATTTCCTTAATCTTTCATTTAATATGTCTTTTTAATAATCAAATCAATAGCCAACAATTACAGCCTACAAATGGATATAAAATTGTGAAGGTAAACCAAATTAAATAAATCATCTTAATAATTGTATTAAAAATAAAAGCAATTAATGAAAATTTATATTTTAGCACCGAAATAAGACATCTTCTACTCTCCCAGTTTTTATATCTAATTCAAGATGCTTTAAATGAATCCCACGATAAGAGAATCCTCTTTAGTGATCTTTTCTTCTATAGCTGGCATTTAATGGAAGTAAAAATTGCTATTAAACATTCAGGCACTTTTAATTATTTTGATTAAATTCTAACAAAGCCTCCTAACCACTGTTTTTCTTTCTCATTCTCGTCCTCCTCTACTTTTCCTCTTCTTTTCTTTCACTCATATAACACATAAATTTATTTAAATACCTAAGTTAGAATAATTTTACTATAATCTTGCAACATCAAATCAAATTCATTCTCATATTAATAAATTACAATTTAAAAATCGACTCTATAACCAATTGGACACCTTTTCTTTATAAATCGATTTTTATAAATGTATTTTAAACATAATATTATGCTATATATTTAATATGGATTTATCACCATTTTAAAACAAAAAATTTTTAACTTGATATTATTTCTTAGAAACGAGTTTTTAGAAGCAATACTTATTAAAAAAAATAAAGCTATTTTCTTATTAAATTAGACATAGTTTTTTTTCAAATATTTAAAATCAAATTAACAATAATAATATTAAAAAGTCTTAATCAGTTTTAGTGCTTTGTCAAGAATGGCTACAACGAAGTCTTGCTTTTAAGGAAAATCAAAGAGGCTTGAATGGATGTTACTTTTAACAAATAATATTTTATAAAAGTAAATTTTTTTTTTAATAATAATTTTTCCTTTTGGGACCACAACAGCTAATGCGGTTACGTTCTTGTCTCCGGGTGACGTCATCGTTCCATTCTGTATTGACGTCATTAACTCTCCGGTCACTACTCGTTTTGTCCGTTTCCACAATTCCACTTCAACTTTGATTTCCTTTCCTCACGGAATTATCTACGCTATCATTAAGATGTGATTCCATATTCATCTCGTCTCTTCATTGTCTCTATCCAAACCAATACTATAGAGCACATTTAAGACTTCTTTATTTGTTAGATTAAATTTTCATTTCTTTTTTAATCTTTAAGACGTATTAATTATCAATAATTTTACTGATATAACCAAATTATGCAATCTTGTCTATACAATTACTGTTTCACAAAGATATTAAATAGATAATTTCAAGTTCATTTATTGAAAATCTTTAATTTATATTTCATTTTTTATCGAATTTATGTTACTTAACATTGTATATATTAAATTAAATTATACAATTTGATTATATTATATAATATTACTCATTAATTATATAATTTAGATTCAATCTCATTTTATTAAACATGTATTAATCCAAAACCTATCATTTATGTAAAAGAATTTAGTGTTATGTATGGATACCCATATTATCATGTTGATGATATGATATTTCTGATTCTTATGTTTTAAACATATAAAATACTTACATAGAATTCAAATTTTAACTAATTTCTTATTGATTTTAATCACTAACAACACATAATTTGGGATGAGGTTAAAAATAATTTTTTAAAGAAGTATCATCGCTCTAAATAAATAAATAAATGTATATATGTATCTTTTTAACGAGGAAAAATATTGAGGACTTTAGCCTTTTTGTAAGAATATTACAAACTAGGTGTATTACTATCAATTTTTTATATGAAATTTACTTAACTACCCTCGCTCTATGACTAGATATACCTTTTTATATGAACCAAAATATTATAGGAACTATTTTCGATTTAACGGATGGAGCAATTTATCAAATCTACTAAACACAAATGGCCCAAAATGCTGCCGAGGAGAGGGGGTGTTGAATTTATTACGGCGCGACCCAGGTCTACGCGTCTACACTTGCATATGTTGAGAACACGCCGAAAATGCTTCAAAGAGTCAAGACCACGAAACGTAATGACAGTGATTGCCATTGAGTTGACTCATTTTGTGGGCAAATGTTGATAGTGGACTTTTGACCTTCCTGTGCTGTGCTCTGCTGGTCCCTTCCCCGTAGCCTCTGCCTATTCTATTCAGTGCCCTTTCTTACCACTCGTCTACCTAACTGCAAATTTTATATACACGCACACACATACTACACTCTCCTCGAGCCTTGTAAATCTACTTTCCACACTTTTTTATTATCATCTTTCTACAATACACTTCTCACAATGCAACTCTGCTATATTTTATTCTCCATGCCTACGTGGTCTTTAAGTTACTGGTAGAAAGACTTTGATATTCAAATTTTACATTATTAGTTTAGTAAATGCTGGGGGGTGGAGAGACCTCTTCACATGTACCTTGTTAATTAATTCTATTATGGATTTTGTATTTTTGTTTTAAAATATTTAGAATATTTGATTGATTTTAGATTATTTTGAATTTTAAATATTTAATATAAAATATAAGATTTGAGTTCATAAACAAGTATAAGTCATTATAGACTAAATTCTTTTGTTATAAAAAATAGTGGTAATTTTTTATTCTTTATATGTCAAATTAATGTATAATGGATACAAATATGTTTGACATGCGCATACTTACATGAGACATTAATGTGCCAATTGAAATGAAAATGATATTCTAACCCACATCCACTTACGCGAGGCATAAGGTTCTTGATCATTAAAAGGTGAACTAGAGGTTGAGCAAACACGACCTCTACGTTAGACTTTACGGAAAATTGTTAGTGCTTAACAATAATGTTAATTATATATATATGTATATATGTTTTATATTTTATATATAATAATTTATATATTGTACATAAAATATTTATATTATATATATTTAAAGAAAAACTAAAATATCAATTATTTTTAATTCAATCAATTATGAAAAATTAATAATAGTATTTTATCAATTATATATACGTAGTCATTTACATGTAAGGTCTAGAGTCTCGAGTGATAAAATTGAAACTAAAACATTTAGATTTACCTTTTCGATGGAAATAAAATTATGTGATAATCTTTATTATGTTAATACTTTCAAATCTTAAACTTAAAAATACCTCTTAGTAGACGTGTTGTTCTTCAAATATATACACACACACCGTGTACACTTTAAATACAAGATGCTTTAATAACTCAACCAAGCTAGAATATCAACTATTCGAGTTCATTTAATTGTAAAATTTCAAAGTTTCTATTTTTATTAATTGAAGTTCAATATTCAACAGTTTATTAATATGAATTTGGTAAATAAATCAAAAAATATTATGTTTTATACATGTTACAAAGGACCACTTCCCTTAGCTCTACCTTTTGGGCAATCTCAACAACCTCCATGAAGTTTCTTAAAAGTAAATAGGCCCCAAATATTTGAACATTAATTGTGAGGAACTCTCCTTGCGTTTAATTTAATTCGTTTGACGAATTCTTATTGATATAGGGGGTTTTGGTGTGTTCCATGTACCCGAGTTCTTTTTTTTTTTCTTTTTTACATGAAGTTTGAAAATCGCATATAAAATCCAGGAATTTCATAAAAAAGTTCAAAAAACTTGTAATTCCCGAAATTTATATTCATTTCCTTGAATTTTATGCAAAAAATTCCAAACTTCATATAAAAAATATCGGATCATGTATAGTATGTATCTGGTGTATCCGACGCGTTGTAGTTTTTCTCTATAATTGATACATTGACAGTCTAGATTTAAAGATATGTATTAAGTATAACTATATTGCAGCGAAATTAATGAAAAATATTAAATTCGTTAGACCCTGGGGAGACCCTAATAAATTCGTCTAATCTTTAGGGTTGATTGATTGTTATTGACGCTGCAAAGGTCATTAATTATAACTTGCCCCTGGACTCTTTTTCATTAGTTATTTATTTATTTTTTGCTCTTATTGAGACAACTCCATTTGACTAATGAAATGAAAGAAGAATGAACAACGAAATAAAGAGAACCGCATAGAGCACGCAGAAATGTAGCGTAGACCAGAAATTGAAGACCTCATATCCTCCGAAACTGTCTGTGGAGCCTTCTTTGTCAATCCAATAGACCACAGTGCAATAATTGTTGACATTTTGCCATTGTTTTTATATGTGATTTTTGTCTTAGCCAGACAGCAAGTTGTTAATTTCAACCTAAAAAAATTCTCTAATATAAATGGAACAGATATATTACTATTTATTTCGTTATGGTTACAATTAAGAAATAGATTTTATCTTGTCAAAATACTACTTTCTTATTGGAAAATGACGTGTATAACAAAAGCAGCTTCTCCATGAAGACAAAATTGCAATCCAAAATAAGACATTATTAATATGCGTCTATATATTTTCCTAAACCATTCTTTGGCACCAATAACCATTTTATGTGCATCAATATATATATTTTAGGTGAATCCCTATACACTTACATATATTGATTTTATATTGATATTTTGCGGCAGAGCTACTCCATGGTTTGAGCTGACCTTAGCCTCTCAAAAACGCAAAAAAATTCAAATTACGGGCAACAAAAGAAACTTAATTCTTATTTTGCCCATGTACTTTTGCACGTTTCAGCTCTCTCATTAACTTTTATTTCTTACAATTGGGCCCCAACCTAACGAATCCTGGCTCTGCCCTCGATAATGTGTCTATTCTATCAAAGACTTTTTCATATATTTAAATTTTCTAATTTTATGTTTGCCATTCTTTATTATACTCTATTTCTTTTTTGAAGTCAATCGCACCAATCGTTTCCTCTTTTGTTGGACTTTAAGGAATTAATCAAAGGTTATTTATCCCACTAAAAACTATAAGCATCATGAATATATTTAACAACTAAATTGATAACCGAAGTGGAAGAATGGTGATCCTTTCGGGTGTCAAAGTGGGAGATGATGGAGAGTTAAGAAAATGGAGTAATTGAGTAGAGTTAGAAATCCACCCATGAGACCTCCTTTTCTATTTAATTTTTTTTTTCCAAAGGAACTTTGTTAGCCTCTAGTAGATTTTTATTTTATTATGAACTAACATTTTGATTTAGAGAATAGACAAAATCTCCACTTTCTGCTGAGATATCCAAATATTTTAGGCACCTTAGAAGTTTATTTTGTCTATTTTTCAATTTTTAATATGCTAAATTTCACTTGTATTTGACTGGAATGTGAAGAAAGGATTGAAATTTTCAAAAAAAAAAAAAAAGAAGAGAAAAAAAAGTATCTAATCCACGAGAATGAGTAGCTAATTATGAAAAATTAACATTAATTGAAATACTTAATTCATAAAAATTTTAAATTAGCATGTATGATAAATTACATTGTTGTAAAGATAATGCTAATAAGATAAATTTAATGTATAAAAAGATAAATGAAATATTATCATAAAAGATAAATATATTATCTTAATAATTTCCTAAGATAATTATATCTTAAGTATAACATATAACGATAAGAAGATAACATTTATTATTAAAAGAATAATTGTACTTCTGTAAATAAATACAATTCTCTTTAAACTAATTACTCATTTTAAATAAAAGAGACAAGAATATGAAAATGTTTAACAAAACGATAATGTTATAAAGACAAAATTTCATAAAATATATATTTTAAGTTAATTATTATGGGATAATAGGATTGCTTCAAAACTAGGCTTAAAAGAGTGATGCTTCATTTCTCATTAGGCTGAATTATTTAGAATATTCTTAGGGTGGAGCTATTTGCACCCATTTTATTACTATGAAAACCCATTTTATTACTACACCCATATCACAAAATTTAATGTTTAATGATCGATTACTCTATTTACCCTATGTAATACCAATAATATCCTCAAATATATATATTTTTTTGTCTGCCTATCAATTTTACTCTATGCACCCATGAAACCCTATCAGTATCCCAATTCATGCCTCGTGGAGAGGAATTTTGACCATCTCACTAGAGGATTTATCTAAAGCTAAAACATTGCTTGAGGTTAAGAGTGACAATTCGTGTTTGCATGTCATGTTAGGATATGAGATATGAATTAATGAAATTTTGTCTAACGTGGATATATCCCATTTAATCGTTCGTGTTAAAACTTGAAACACAGATACAACCCGTTTAATAAACATGTTGTAATTGTGTCATAGTTACCTCATACAACCTACTTAATTGTTTAATACATATATGCATAGTTATCCACATTCTATGTATTGATATTAATTAAAATTATCCTACTAATATGAAAAAATATTAATATAAAAAATAATTAAAATAATTTGAATTTTCTATATTATAGTTTAATTTGCTTCTTAATACAAAAATTACATATTTATAATATTTATGTTATAAGTAGATAAGAATTCATGTTATTAGATGAGTTTGTAAGTTGACGATTGACACGACCTGCTTAACTATTCCTGTCACTAAGTGAGGCTGGTGTATTGAACACTCTCAACACGAGTACGATATATGTATTAATCATGTTAAATATCCTAATAAAAACAAATATAATTAATAATTGCGTCAACACCAACCCACTAATTATGATGTTTGTGTCATGTTAAAATTTCCACATCTTTAATTGAAGTGCTTCTAACTGGAATGAGTTTAAACCAAATAGTTGGACTCCTTTATATAGGCCCTTAAATCTCCTCTTCTTAGTTGTAACTAAGCAATGTGGGACTAATTCTTATAAAGTTTTCCAAGTCTTCCATTCACCTTTTCTTATTTCAAATAAAACTCCACTTCTTTACCTTGTAAAACTCTCATATTTAAAACAGGATGCTTCCTTTTACCTAGTTCAGGTAGGATTCTTCGATTTCTAATTGGATTATTTTCCTTTTAGGATTTAGGAATCCTTTTATTAGCCAATATCCCAACAAAAATAGTTTTTAATTATCTTAGTAGTTAATTATTTAAATAAATTATAATAACAATAAATCTAATAAATTCATAAATTGAAGAGAATAACCAAATTTTGGAGGTTGTTTTAATTGTTTAGCAAGTTTAATGTTATCTAATCAAGTTCAAGTTGTGGACAAAAATACCTTACCAAATAAAAGACTTGCTTAAGTTACGTTTTTTATGGGTTGATGGATTTAACGAGTTAAAACTGCCAATTGTTGGCCAGTTAATTGATTGATGAGTGAAACACATTAATTAGTCAACTTGTAGATATACTAAAAACTGGTCATCTACGTATGAATTTTTTCACCTTTAAATCAAATTAGAGCTCTTTTTTAACATTTTCCATAGTAATATTCTTGTCAAGTCAAGTTAATTAATAAAAAAATTATTTGACCCAAAAACATAATAAGAAATTTGAAGGTGAATTAGTTTAGAGTGGGGCTATATGAACCCTAGATATACTATCTATAAGCATCATTACTCATAACACCCTGAAGTTAAATTTAAAAAGTTGAATATATTTTACACACTACTTTGAATACCACATATATCTTAATTAAGTCAAATAAATAATAAAGCACATGTATTGTTAAAATTCAAATCCTATTATCTTGCTGTATTTTAGGAGATAAGGATAGTTGACAAATCTGATCATCATCAAATCAGTTTATCAATACCACTTGTTATTCTATTTTGAATTTATATTTGAATTTGTAAATCAATTGTAGATAGGGAGTGATTTTAGTCAGATAGATAGTATAAATACAAACCCTTGTAATCAATTTGTAGTGCAGAAGAGTTTCTTTTGTTATTGAAGAACCTTCAAAACCAGAGCTCTGTTTATTTTTTTCACGGTATCAGAGCAAAAAATTTGATAGATCATAATCAAAATTTCTTATTCCTCAGGGCCTTCGTTTTTCATTCCAATCATCCCCACAAATTCCAGTTAACCTGAAAACTCAAACATGGCCGGAACATACAAAGTAGCAAAAGGATTTGGCAAATGAAACAGATCCTTTTCATCTTCACTCTTCAGATCATCCAGGGGCAAGCCTAGTCACCAAAGCACTAATGGTGACAATTACGCCACCTAGAGTTGATCCATATTCATAGCCCTGAGTGCTAACAAGACTGGGTTTGTCAACCTTTCAATTGGAAAGCTAGTACAAACCAATGAGAAATTTGCATCATGGAAATGATGCAATGACATGGTCCTGTCTCGGATATTGAACTCGATAGATCCAAGTCTAGGAGATAATGTTATTTATACCAAATCAGTAGCGGAGGTTTGGAGTGATCTAAAAGAGAGATTTTCTCACAACAATGCTGTTGGGATGTAATAAGAACTCAGAACAGAATTTGGGAGAAAAATTAACTTGTATTAACAGAGAAAATTAATATGCAAGAATTATACAAAAACTCCCCTAAATTTCTGGAGCTCTCCTGGCTCTCTCTCTTAATCCTAAACTCTCTGGTTTAGACTCTGGACTCTCTCTGGAATCTCTGTAATGCATTTACAAGGCAGAATTCGTCCCATATTTATAGGGAAAATTCTGCATACAAATTCAAATCAAATTTGGCCACCTACCTTTGACTTTCAATGCATTCACATGGGAGGGATTCTGGAAGCCATGCATGTCATGCATGAGCTCAGCAGAATTCTAGAACTCATGCATGTCATGCATGAGCTCATCAATTCTCCCCCTCCATCCCATGTGAAAGGGAGTAACAACAAAAGTAATTAGACAGCTTCTAATCCAACTATGTCTTTGCATAGTTCTAGCTTGTCTCTGGCTCCCCTTTCATCAGTAAGCAGTGCATATTTTGATTCCGGATATTTCCTCGACGGAATCCTACCTCGCTCAGATCGTTTTGGCTGATGTTCTTCATATCCAACAGGTACAACAACTTCTACAGATGATTGTGGCTCCCCCTGGCTCAACAATCTCTTCGTTTTCCTTCTCTTGATCTGCTTTCGAAACTTTTTCTGGTTCCTTTGAAGATCAACCTGGCTCTTTCTATCTATCTTTACATGAGTCCTGTAAAGATTGTCTGATGAACACTTAAATATGCATGTTTAATAAGAGTTTAGTTCATCATATTGCATTAATAGTGTCATTAAATTCCTCAACTTAAGCATATTTGTAGCATTTGCATCTTTGGAATTAATTTCTCTTAATTTTGGTTTTGTTACAGGTTCGGTAAAATGGGCATAACTCTCTATTTATAGATCAGAATGGTGCAATTCTTAATGTTTTGGAAAGCTGATTTAATTGTCTACAAGATTGCATTACACAAGCATCATCAAATTCGGGCTCTTAGTGGACCAAAATTGGGCTTGAAATGAACCCATATACAGTCTCGGCCCAGTCTGACCAGGCCTCAGTATTTGGACCGTATCTCTCAAAATACGTATCCAAATTGTGCAAATCAATATGTTCTAGAAAGCTGAGAGAAATATCTACAACTTTCATGAAGACATGTGATTAAAATTCACAACATTTCGATGTCAAAATTGATGGTCAAAGTCGGTGCCTAATGATCCCAATTGTCAAAGATATTTACAACTAATATTTGACAATTATGCCCTTGTAATTTGACAAGTTTGCCCCTGGATGTATCTATAAATAGAGGTGCCTTGTGACCCATTAGGGCATCTTGGCCTTGGCTGGAACATTTTGGCTTTGGCTAGGATCTTGTATTGTGTTTTGTGTGTTTATGTTATTAATGAATTTCCTTTTTCTTGCATTTTATTTTCTTTCTATTATAATGTTCTTCTAATTTCCTTTTGCTAAGGTGAAAGGGTGAAACCCTTGATATGAGAATAAGGATTCTCTAACCCTTAATATGTGCTTAATAATCTTAATCTTATAATGTTTATTCAATATGATTTATATTTAATTTCTTAATCAATCTTGACACCACTCGTAAAGTGGAGGTCTTGATCCATTGTCGACAATCCTTGGCACATCAAATGCTTGGATCCTTTCTAGATGATGTATGGTTCTTCCTTACCGACACGAATCTAGTTAGGAACCTTGATTTGTTGTAGACATATGATGATTGGCACATTGGATGCTTGAACCCATTTACAAGAAGTGGTATAAATATTGGTAATGAAACAAATATAATTCATATAACTAAAATGGGTTAATTATCCTTATTCGAAATATCAAGGGCGGATCCCCTAACCTTAGCCCTCATTGTTATTGTGTTAATTCCTCTTGTATTCTAATTATTCTATTGTTTATGAACTTTTTATTTTATTTACTATGGTAGGTTCTACCACCTTATGAAATTGTTCTTTAATTTACTATGGTTGGTTATACCACCTATTTCCATGGATGGTTTTACCTCCTCTTGCTTTTTGTTTTATATTTGAATGGTCGGTAATACCGCCTACCATCTTACATATTTATTGATATTATCTTGTCATTTCTTTGAATTATCCATATCATATTTGTTTCTTATAATTTGTAACGCTAAATTCCCCTTCCTCGTGGATCGACCCCGGTCTCACCGGGTTTTATTACTTCGACACTCCTATACTTGGGAGACAATCCTTTTTCGGATGTGTCAAGTTTTTGGCGCCGTTGCCGGGGAAGGTAAAAATTGGCGTGCAAAATTGTAAGTATTCTCTTTTCTCATCTTAGATCTAAATTTTTTATTTTTGTGTGTTCATCTTTTCTCTCTTTTCTTCTCTCTTTCTTGCATGAAAATTTGGTCACGAACATCTAGTGGTAGACTTGTTAGAAAAACATCATCTTCCTTAGAAAACATGGCCAACAATCATGAAGAAATATTCACGGATGAAGGGGACAACCGTTCGCAACAAAATGATCAAAACCAACGAAGAACCCTCGGAAACTACATGAATCCGGTAAGGACTAGTGCACCATCTTGTGTAGTTTCTCCTCCAGATTCAATCCATTTCAATTTCAAACCAAGTTTTGTTCGACTTCTACCCACTTTTCATGGCCTTGACATGGAGAACCCATATTCGCACTTGAAACTCTTTGAAGAGGTATGTAGCTCCTACACTGACCCAAATTGTAGCATAAACACCATTAGATTAAAGCTTTTTCCTTTTTCTTTAAAAGATAAAGCTAGAACATGGCTACAAAATTTGAGGTCGAATTCCATCAGTTCATGGGATGAGATGAAACAACAATTTTTGAAAAAATTTTTTCCTACCCATAGAACAAATTCTCTTAAAAGACAAATTTCTTATTTCTCTCAAAAAAGGGGAAACCCTTTTATCAATGTTGGGATAGGTATAAGAAACTACTTAATACCTGTCCTCCCATTGAAACTGGAAAGTGCAACACTTCTCTGGGGAGAATAACTAAGTAAATTAATGTGTAGAGGAGAATTTAAAGAAAAAGACCCTGAGGAAGCACTTGACTTCCTAGATTCCTTGGCAGAAAAGGCACAAAATTGGGACACTGCTGGCACCTATGAGGTACCAGCAAGGCCCAAACCTCGACATCCAATAGAGGTATTTACAACCTTAGGGAAGACCATGACCTTCAAGCCAAATTTGCATCCCTAGCTAGAAAAGTCGAGGCTTTAGAGATGAAAAAGAGTGGTCAATTGAAATCTATTCAAGAAAATGTCTGTAACATTTGTGATGACAATGACCATTCTACTGATGATTGCCCAACTTTGCCTGCCTTTAGGGAATGTCTCCATGAAGAAGCCAATGCCTTGAACACTTTCAAAAGGCCAAATCACAATCCATATTCACAAACCTACAATCCTGGTTGGAGAAATCATCCAAATTTTAGCTGGAAAAATGATAATCATGCACAATCTTCACAAGTCCCTTTTCAAACACGACAAAATTTTCAAAATTCTCATGATCATGCATATGCTCCTCCTCCTAGGAATGACTTGGAAGAAACATTGCATTCATTCATTACAAAGCAAGAGACTTTCAATAGTCAAACTACTCAAACACTAGCAAATTTGTCAGAAACTCTTGCAAAATTTGCATCTACATGTAGCATCCAAGAGAAAGGAAAATTTCCTTCTCAAACATTGCAAAACCCCAAAGATCAATCTAACTCAAATGCAGGAAATTCAAATAACCATTATTTTGACCAAGCCAAGTCAGTCATGACCCTTCGCAATGGTAAGGTTGTTGAAAAACACATTCCTAATCCTTGTGAGAAAGAAGAAGAATCGATCTCTAAAGGACAGGAAGAGGTTGCCAACCCAACACCTAGCGAAGAAGAAACAAAATCCTCATCTGTGCCTCCATTTCCTCAAGCATTAGCTACACAAAAGAAGCCAATTCACAATTCTGAAATCTTTGAAATTTTCAAACAGGTAAAGGTCAACATTCCCTTGCTTGATGTGATCAAACAGCTACCTTCTTATGCAAAAGTTTTGAAAGACTTGTGCACTGTGAAAAGAAAACTGAATGTGAAAAAGAAGGCCTTTCTAGCCGAGCAAGTAAGTGCTATTCTTCAAAATAATAATACAGTGAAATATAAGGATCCAGGTTGTCCTACAATTTCATGTGTTATTGGAGACCATAAAATTGAACACGCTTTACTTGATCTTGGTGCTAGTGTGAATTTGCTTCCATACTCAGTTTTTCAAAAACTCAATCTAGGTGAGTTAAACCCAACTTCTGTCACTCTTTTGCTTGCTGATAGATCAATTAAAGTACCAAGAGGAATAGTAGAAGATGTGTTAGTTCAAGTCGATAAATTCATTTACCCGGTGGATTTTATCGTCTTAGACACACAACCAGTGGAAGTAAGCAATTCAATTCCTGTTATTTTAGGGCGTCCATTTCTAGCTACTTCTAATGCTTTGATTAATTACAGGAATGGAGTCATGAAGCTATCATTTGGAAACATGACATTAGAACTTAATGTTTTTAATATGTGCAAACAACCAAATGAAGAATAAGATGAAGTTGATGAAGCCAATGTAATTGAATCTATTGTGGAAGATCACATCCAAAAAGGGAGTTCTTCTGACCCTTTGGAAACTTCTCTAGTGAATTCATTAGAATCAAACATGGAACTAGAGTCTGATCTTTCTGATATATGCTCTTTATTGGATTGTGCACAGGTGATGGAAAAAGGCTCAAAATCAATATTTGAAGAATTGGGGCAAATGATGAAAGCAAGGAAGATGAACTCCCAGCTAGTGATTGCGTGTGCCCTTACCTGAAGGACTGATATTATGCATATCTTGGGGAGAATCAGACATATCCGGTGGTAATTTCCTCATCCCTCACATGCGAGCAACAAGGTAAGTTGATAGAAGTGCTTAAAAGGCATAAAAATGCAATTGGGTGGACTTTAAAAGATATAAAAGGCATTAACCCTTTAATTTACACACATAGAATACATTTAGAGGAAATGCCAAAACATCTCAACAACCTCAAAGGAGATTAAATCCACACATGAAAGAGGTCATTAGGGCTGAAGTTCTCAAATTACTTGATGTGGGAATTATCTATCCTATTTCTGATAGTAAGTGGGTAAGCCCTACACAAGTAGTACCTAAAAAATCTGGCATCACAGTGGTTAAAAATGAAAAGGGTGAATTATTGCCAACTCGTGTCTCATCTAGTTGGAGGATGTGCATTGATTACAGAAAATTAAATGCTGTCACTAGAAAAGACCATTTTCCCTTACCCTTCCTTGACCAAATTCTTGAAAGAGTAGTAGGAAACCCCTACTACTGCTTTCTTGATGGATACTCAGGCTACTATCAAATCCCATTGCACTTGAAGACCAAGAAAAGACCACATTCACGTGCCCCTTTGGCACTTTTGCATTTAGGAGAATGCCTTTTGGACTTTGTAATGCCCCAGCCACTTTTCAAAGATGCATGTTAAGCATTTTCAGTGACATGGTTAAGCATTGTTTAGAAGTTTTCATTGATGATTTAACTGTCTTTGGAAACTCTTTTGATAATTGTCTTGAAAATTTAGAAAAAGTCCTAAAAAGGTGTGTAGAAAATGGTCTTATTTTGAATTGGGAAAAATGTCATTATATGGTCACTTCAGGAATTGTTTTAGGTCAGTTGTGGGCTGTCTTCTAAGGGAATTGAAGTGGACAAAGCAAAAGTGGAATTAATTCCCATTTGCCTCCACCAAAAACAGTTAAAGAGGTTTGTTCATTCTTAGGGCATGCTGGATTTTATAGGAGGTTCATAAGAAATTTCAGTGCTATATCTAAACTTCTTTGTAACCTCTTAATAAAAGACATTTCTTTTGAATGGACTCAAGAATGTCAAAATGCCATTGATAAATTAATTGGACTTTTAACAACTGCTCAAATTATGCAATCTCCTTATTGGTCCTTGCCTTTTGAATTGATGTGTGATGCAAGTGACTATGCCGTTGGTGCTGTCTTAGGACAAAGAAAAGAAGGTAAGCCTTATGTAATATACTATACAAGTAGGACTTTAAACGATGCACAAATGAATTACACAACAACTGAGAAAGAACTACTTGCAGTAGTATTTGCACTGGACAAATTTCGATCTTATTTAATTGGCTCTCCAACAATTGTTTACACTGACCATGCAGCTGTGAGATATTTTATGACTAAACAGGATGCAAAACCTAGATTGATACGGTGGATCTTATTGCTCCAAGAATTCAACATCACAATAAAGGATAAGAAAGGAGCCTAAAATGTCGTTGCTGATCATCTTTCAAGACTAACGACAGAGACATTAATTGAAACATCACCTATCAATGATTCTTTTCCTGATGAATTTTTATTTTCTGTTGCTACTGTACCTTGGTTTGCTAACATTGTAAATTTTCTTGCGACAGGGAAATTGCCACCTCATTGGAATGCTCAAGACAAAAGAAAATTTTTAACCGAGGTGAAAAATTTTTACTGGGATGACCCATATCTGTTCAAATATTGTCCAGACCAAATAATGAGAAGATGCATACCCCACAATGAGGTAAGTAGTGTCATTAACTTTTGTCATTCTGAAGCATGTGGAGGACATTTTTCATCTAGAAAAACAGCTGCTAAGATCTTACAATGTGGATTTTATTGGCCCACCTTATTTAAAGATGCACATGCATTTTGCAAAATGTGTGAAAATTGTCAAAAATTAGGATCTATTTCAAAAAGAAACATGATGCCTCTGAATCCCATTCTTGTTGTTGAAATCTTTGACTGTTTGGGTATTGATTTTATGGGACCCTTTCCACTGTCCTTTAAATCCCATTCTTGTTGTTAAAATCTTTGATTGTTGGGGTATTGATTTTATGGGACCCTTTCCACCGTCATTTGGTTTTGTGTATATCCTTGTTGCAATGGACTATGTTTCAAAATGGGTCGAGGCAATTCCATGTCGAAACAATGATCACAAAACAGTTGTCCAATTCTTGAAGGAGAATATCTTGAGTAGATTTGGAATTCCTCGAGCCATTATTAGTGATGGGGGTACACAATTTTGTAACAAACCATTTGAAACTTTAATGAAGAAATATGGAATAACCCATAAAATTTCTACACCTTATCACCCACAAACAAGTGGACAAGTTGAATTAGCTAATAGGGAGATAAAACAGATCTTAGAAAAACGGTTAACCCAAATCGTAAAGATTGGTCTTTAAGACTTAATGATGCACTTTGGGCTTATCAAACTACTTTTAAAACATCATTGGGAATGTTTCCTTATAGACTAGTTTATGGAAAACCTTGTCACTTGCCTGTGGAAATTGAGCATAAAGCTTATTGAGCCATTAAAACATTCAACACAAATTTGAATGATGATTGCAAGTTACGTAAACTCCAACTGAGTGAACTTGAAGAAATCAGGAATGAGGCTTATGAAAATTCTAAAATCTACAAAGAAAAAATGAAGGTTTTTCATGACAAATCCATTGTTAGAAAATCTTTTGAACCTTCACAAAAAGTTCTTTTGTATGATTCAAGATTGAATTTGTTTCCTGGTAAACTTCGGTCTCGTTGGGCTGGGCCTTTTATTGTTAAAAATGTTTTCCCTCATAGAGCAGTTGAAATTGAGAACCCAAAGAATGGTAATGTGTTTAAAGTTAATGGACAACGGTTAAAACCATTCTTTCAAAATTTTGCCCAAAACGAAGAGTCTATTGCTTTAATCGATCCTTTTTAAGGATTGATTTTTCCCGGTCAAGTGGCGGATACGGTACTCCGTGAAATTTAAAGTCGGTTTTTCAGTTCCCCAAAAACTGTTGCTCACCTTGCATCCATTTTCTTCTCTCTTATTTTCTTCACATGGATACCATTCTCTCAAAATTGCACAAACATTTTCCCTCTCTTCCTCAAAATGATTTGCTTAAAATTTATAAAGCTCGTGCAGAAAAACTAAGGTTGTTGATGCGTAAGGGTATTCCTGCTGATTTAAGATGGTTAATTGAAGCCAAGGTTTGATTCTCTTGTGAGTTTTCAGATAATATTGTTTCCCATATGCCAGGTTTGAGAAAAAGCTCTTATGCCAAAAAGCGAAGAGCAAAAAGGTTACAAGTTTGTCACAAATGTGCAAGATGGACTTGTAACCAGCGTTGCCGCTCTTTGGGAGATTTGTCTAACAATCGAGAGGATAAACTACAGTTCATCAAGAATGGACTGAGTATGGAGTCTTTGGATGATATCTGAATGACTCTTGAGACGCATTCTTGCGGACTTGTGCAGCGTAAAATTTTTAATTTGTGGACACAATTACGAGATAAGCAGGAACGCTATAGTCTTGGGAATCTGACTCAAAACGACCCTGTTTGTTAGTTTATAAGAAAACTGGATGGGAAGCATATCCCCAACTCATAGAAGGTGTTTAAGCCGTTTCTGGACGTAAAACCAGAGGAAGATGTGAGTCACAGTCACAACTACCTGTACATATGCATGCGTGCCATCATTTTTGAATTTTAATAACTCATAGCTGTCATTTTTTAATTTGTATCTTTTGTTTGACTTATGGTGTCTTATTTCATCATCTTTTGAATTTTTATGCATTATTGTCAAATTTTTCAACAAACAACCGAGCTACCTAGATAGATATCATCATTAGCATACCTTTTTGCACTCCATAAATACCACATCTCCTGTTCTTTTCTTCACACATAGTTAGAGAGTTGCATAGACATGCAGGGAACTTCAAAACGTCGAATCCAAAGGATATGTGTATTCTGTGGATCCCGACCGGGTAAAAGTGAGGAGTTTATAGAAGTAGCAAATTACCTTGGTAGACTACTGGCTGAAAGAAAGATTCATGTGGTTTATGGGGGAGGTAGCCTCGGGTTAATGGGTTGTGTATCAACAGCTGCACATGTAGGAGGCAGTCAAGTGTTAGGAGTTATTCCTAAAGCTTTGGCTGTAGAAAGCATTGTTGGAAAAATGGTTGGGAAGGAGTTACAGGTCTCCTCTATGCATTAACGCATGGCACATATGCTCATCAATTCAGATGCCTTTATTGCTTTACCAGGTGGCTTTGGCACTCTTGAAGAAATTTTTCAAATTGCCTCTTGGGCCCAACTGAATCTCCATCAAAAACCCATAGGTTTGTTGAATGTCAAAAATTTCTTTAATCCTTTGATAAGTTTTGTTGATGCAGCTGTGGAACAAAATTTTATCCCTCATTCAGCGAGAAAGATCCTTGTTTCTGCCACTTCTGCTGGTGAGTTACTTGACAAATTACAAGAAGTTGAGTATGAACCTGACCCAGCTAGTACTCAAATTAATTGGGCAGAAGGGCAAAACAAAAAGTGCAAATTGGATTTGAATCCCCATTTGTAATTTTTTCTTCTTGTCCTTTATTTTATTTTATTTTTAGCATGTTATTTTATGAGTCTTTCAGGTCATCTCTCTTGAATAACAGAAGCTTCAGGTAATGTCTCATATACTTTATCTCTCTACATTTAAACACTGAGGACAATGTTTCATTTGGTTGGGGGGGAAGGATAGTAGACATAAGTGTGTCTTAAAATTTTATTCTTGTTGACCCAGGTATGGCAACCCAAGAGGGGGGGTGAATTGGGTTTTTATTTATCAATACGGAATTAGAAAACTTTTCTTGAAAGATCAAAATTTTTTAACTATTTCTTTGAGAATAAAGGTGAAGAAGATGAAAATAGAATGCAATCAATAGAATAGCAATAAAGAACAATCACAAGTGCAAGTAAAAGTAAAGAGCATAGGGATAGAGAGAGTGCAAACTCAATTTACGTGGTTCGGCAAACCTTGCCTACGTCCACGGGCTCCTAGCTCCACGAGCTAAGCTTTCCACTAAGTTGTAGAAAATCTTTACAACTTGCTTGATGAACAACCTCACCAAGACTTTTTCTTTCAACTCTTGATAACACCACACCAAGAGTTCTTCTTGATGAACAACCTCACCAAGGCAACTTCCTTCAACCTTGATAACACCACACCAAGAGTTCTTCTTGATGAACAACCTCACCAAGGCAACTTCCTTCAACCCTTGATAACACCACACCAAGAGTTCTTCTTGATGAACAACCTCACCAAGGCAACTTCCTTCAACTCTTGCTAACACACAATAAGAGTTCTCTCAAGGATAACTATTATCCTTTACAATAATATCTCACTCTCACCACAATACAAGAACAAAGATAATTTTTACAACAAAAGTATAACTCTCTTCAAAGAGTAGATAAATAATATAAAAGCTCTCTAGACTTGATATTTCTCTTGCTTTTTGCTTGATAAAATGCTTCTCTTGCCCTTGTTGAATGCATGGGAGAATGGCTCCTTTTATAGACAAATGAGATGAACTTAATCAAGTGAAGACACCAACTCCAAATTTTCTGCCCACCATAAAAACCGTAATCTTGTCTGCCATTTTTGTCAATATTTCGTTTGAAATTTGAAAATATGTGAAACATAAAAGATTTGCACATTTGAATAAGCTTTCCAACGCATCAAGAATCAAGTCATTTGGATATCTGTAGCTCAAGATATGGCCAAAATACCATTCGGTGCTCATGTGACTTGATTTTTCTTTCTTGTGTCAGTCCACCAAATTGAATGATAATCTGCTCAGCCCCGTTTGAAATTTGAATTTCTTCAAAACATAAAAGATCTGAATATTTGAATAAGATTTCCAAAACATTAAGAATCAAAGAATTTGGATATCTCTATCTTAAGATATGGCCAAAAAAACCATTCGGTGCTCATGTGAGTTGATTTTTCTTCTCTGTGTCAGTCCACCGAATTGCATGTCAATTATGTCGGCCTTATGTTTGAAAATTGAATTTTTTCAAAACATATGAAATGTTCCTCATTAAGTCATCTTTCCAATGCCGCAAGAATCAAGTCATTTTGATTTTCTAGCTCAAGATATGTCCAAAGGAGTATTCGGTGCTCATGTCAGCTGCTTCCATTTGTCTTTCAACTGGCATGATGATTTGGACAACCTTGCACTTAAAATTTGAATTTCATTAAAACATATGAAATGTTATAAATTGAGTAAGATTTCCAAAGGCTCAAGAATCACATCATTTGGATATTTGTAGAGATATATATGACCAATGGATTGAACATTGCTCATGTGTCACATTCCTTGAGTCAATCCTTGTTCTTAAGCTTTGGTGCCTTTAACATGTAGTCTTCTCCTTAGCTTCAACACTTCATTTTAATAAGCCTCTTCTTGATTTTAAATTATTTCAATGATCTTACTCTTGCACATAAATAAACATGTTAGTATATCTCAATTAATCAATGTGTATTATTATCATCAAAATTATCATGATATAGCGTGGGGGGTGGGACTTAGCGGCTAACAAATTCTCACCCTTTTTTGATGATGACAAACCATTGATTGCTTTAAAATATAATCTAAAATCAAGACTGAAAATAAAATCAACAATAAGCAAAAAGAATGGCACTTGTTATGAATATAAGCAATCCAACTATTCCTCCCCCTTTTGTTATCATCAAAAAAATGTAATCAAATTAACTACTCCCCCTAAATATATTCTCCCCCTTAACATATGCTATCATATTAAAGATTATAATATTAAAGCAAAAATTAAGACATATCCAACATAACTACTTCTCTTCTTATTATGCAAAATATATATTGACTAAGGGGTTTAGTCATATTTAGGTCTAGAGACTAATTTCCAAACTTGATTTCTCTCAAATTGGTTCAATTCTTCTTGCATAGCCAAAATCCAACTTTCCTCATTTTTGGCTTCTTTAAAAGATTTTGATTCAAATTGAGAGACAAATGCAAAATGATTACAAAAGTTCTTAAAAGAAGATCTAATTTTCATACCTTGTGATGGTTCACCAATAATGAGATCTTTAGGGTGAGCTTTTGCATACCTCAATTCCTTTGGTAATTCTTGGGAAGAATCATTTACTTCCTCAAGCTTTTCTTATTGAAGTTATAATTCATCTTGGCTCTTTTCATCAAGCCTTGATTCCTTGATTTGCTCTTCTATCTCAACAATATCATCATCTAAATTCTTTGAAGAAATAACATTAGTTTCATCAAATTCAACATGCATAGAATCTTCAATAGTAAGAGTCTTTTTGTTAAAAACTCTATATGGTTTACTATGGTTGGAGTAGCCAACAAAAATTTCAACATTGGCTTTTGCATCAAATTTTTCAAGGTTATCCTTGGTGTTTAAAATAAAACATTTACATCCAAAAACTTTAAAAAATCCAATGTTGGGTTTTCTTCTTTTCCAAAGTTCATAAGGAGTTTTCTTTATTAAAGCTCTAATATGGACTCTATTGATTATAAAGCATACGGTATTAACGGCTTCGGCCCAAAAATATTTTGGCAAATTATTTTCAAGTAACATGGTCCGAGCCATTTCTTGGATAGTCCTATTTTTCCTCTCAACAACACCATTTTGTTGTGGAGTTCTAGGTGAGGAAAAATTATGCTCAAAACCATTTTCACCACAAAGATTTTCAAATGCAACATTGTCTACTTCACCACCATGATCACTCCTAATGGACACAATAGAATACACTTTTTGATTTTGGACTCTTTTTGCAAATTTTGAAAAAGCTTGTATGGCCTCATTTTTAGTTTTCAAGAATAATACCCAAGTGGATCTTGAATAATCATCCACAATAACAAAAAACATAATACTTTCCACCAAGGCTTTGAGTTCTTGATGGTCCAAATAAATCCAAATGAAGTAATTGTAGAGGTTTATTTGTTGAAATAAATTTCTTTTGTTTAAAAGAAGTTCTCACTTGTTTTCCAAATTGACAAGCATCACAAATCTTATCATTTTCAAATTTATTTTTGGAAGACCATCAACTAAATCATTTTTAGAAATTTTTTGAAATTGTGTCCATGCTAGCATGATCTAACCTTCTATGCCATAACCAAGCATCATGATTAACAATGAAACAATTTTCTACATGATCATTAACATCAATATCAATTGTATAAATATTACCACATCTATTACCAACAAATAATGTGTTATTGTTACTAACATCCTTAATCACACATCTATTAGGCTCAAAAGTAACAAAATATCCCTTATTACACAATTGACTAATGCTAATCAAATCATGTTTTTAAACCATGAACAAGCAAAACATCTTTAATAATAGGTGAAGAAGGGTTACTAATATCACAATGTCCGATTACCCTTTCTTTGGCATTATTACCGAAGGTCACATATCCTCCTTTCTTCATGATTAATCTTGAGAACTTGGAGGCATCTTCGGTCATTTGCCTTGAGCATCCACTATCTAAGTAACACTTGTGTTTGCCACTCCTTTGTTTCTATAATCAACATTCAAAGAGAAAATTTTTGGTACCCAAATGTTCTTAGGTCCTTGGGGGTTAGTTATAGTACTTTTTGGAACCCATATTTGTTTCAAATTAGGATTTCTTTTAATATAACAAAAATGCACTTTGTGTCCTTTTCTTCCACAATAAGTACATGAATGATTAGGATTATTTCTAGAAGATGCATGAGCAAAATAATTTTAAAATACTTTTGATTTTTATGAGTTTTATATCCTAAACCTCTTTTATCAAAAACACACCTTTGGTTTTGTAATATAGAATTCAAATTTTTTGTGCTTTTTGTAAAACTATCAACAATATTTCTTAAAGTCATTATTTTCCTTTTTCAAAATAACATTTTCTTTCTCTAATTTATCAAAATCCTTTTGTTTAAAAATCTCATTTTCAGTTTTTAAAAAATGTATTTGACTTTTCAAACTTTCAAAGTCTTTTTGCTTTAAAATTTCATTTTCATTTTCTAAAGCTTCATTTATTTCTACCAACTCTTCTAATTGAGATAACATGATTTTTGACTTCTTTTTTGAAAGCATTGATTTTTGAATTTTGCCTATCAACTTGCACATGTAAATTTTGGAATGCTTCAAGTAATTCATCATATGAAAGTTTAGGATCATAGTTTAAAATACTCACCTCATCTTCACTTAAAGCCATGACGCACATGTTTGCCACTTCGCAATCTTCTTCTTCGGTGGAGCTAGCTTCACTATCATCCCAATTTGTGGCTTTCATTGCTTTGGATTTCTTGTTTTGACTCTTGAAGTAAGGACAATCTATCTTTACATGTCCCGGTTTCTTGCATTCATAGCAAACAACTTGATCATTTTTCTTATCTTGCTTTGAGCTTTGCCCTTTGTACTCCCTTCTAGAATTCTTCTTGAATCCTTGGTTTCCTCTAATCATCCTTTTTAGCTTTCTTGTAATAAATGCAAGATCTTCATCATCTCCTTCATCATCGGACTCATCATATTCTTTTGTTGAAGATTTGAATGCAATGTTTTTCTTTTTCTTGAAATCTTCTTCATTCTCCTTCAAGGTGATTTCATGTGTCATGAGAGAACCCATAAGTTCTTCTAATGGTAGTTTGGTGAGGTCCTTTGCCTTCTTAATTGCCGTCACCTTTGCGCTCCAGAGATTTTGGTAGACACCTTAAGAATCTGTTCTCACCATTTCAACATTTAGAATAAGATTTACCAAGAGATTTCAAACTATTAATAATATCCTTAAAATCTAGTAAACATTTCAGAAAATGGATTCATCCGATTCATCTTAAAAAGCTCACTAACTATGAACTAGCATACTTAATTTTGGATTCTTTAACTTGATAGTCCTTCATGAGTACTTCAAGAGGTGTCGCCATATTCTTGTGCCGTAGGAAACAAGTAGATATTCTATTAAACTCATTCTATCGAGAGCACATACAACACATTCATAGCTTAGCATTCAAACCAATTTTTTTTAATCATCTTCACTAAACTCTTTAGGTTCTTTAAGAATGCATTCCCCCATTTTCAATTTTGGTAGAACAAAAGGTCTTCAAAATAATAGACACAAATCATAATCAAAAGATTTCTCAAAGAAAATACATCTAGTTTTCCAATAAGAGTAATCACTTCCATTAAAAATGGAGGTCTAGAAATAAAAAGTCCCTCAACATATGAAGTTGAATTAAAAGTTGCCATAGCTCAAAAATCGATTAAGATTTAAAAAATTGAGCAACCTTGCTCTGATACCACTTGTTGACCCAGGTATGGCAACCCAAGGGGGGGGGGTGAATTGGGTTTTTATTTATCAATACGGAATTAGAAAACTTTTCTTTGAAGATCAAAATTATATAACTCTTTCTTTGAGAATAAAGGTGAAGAAGATGACATAGAATGCAATCAAGAGAATAGAAATAAAGAACAATCACAAGTGCAAGTTAATGTAAAGAGGATAGGGATAGAGAGAGTGTAAACTCAATTTACGTTGTTCGGCAAACCTTGCCTACGTTCACGGGCTCCTAGCTCCACGAGCTAAGCTTTCCACTAAGTTGTAGAAATCTTTACAACTTGCTTGATGAACAACCTCACCAAGACTTTTTTCTTCCAACTCTTGATAACACCACACCAAGAGTTCTTCTTGATGAACAACCTCACCAAGGCAACTTCCTTCAACCCTTGGTAACACCACACCAAGAGTTCTTCTGATGAACAACCTCACCAAGGCAACTTCTTTCAACCCTTGATAACACTACACCAAGAGTTCTTCTTGATGAACAACCTTCACAAGGCAACTTCCTTCAATCTTGCTAACACCAACAAGAGTTCTCTCAAGGATAACTCTTTACAAGAATATCTCACTCTCACCAAAATACAAGAACAAAGTAAATTTTTACAACAAAAGTATAACTGTCTTCAAAGAGTAGATAAATAATATAAAAGCTCTATAAACTTGATATTTCTCTTGGCTTTTTGCTTGATAAAATGCTTCTCGTGTACTTGTTGAATGCATGGGAGAATGGCTCCTTTTATAGGCAAATGAGATGAACTTAATCAAGTGAAGACACTAACTCCAAATTTTCAGCCCACCATAAAAACCGTAATCTTGTCTTCCATTTTTGTCAATGTTTCGTTTGAAATTTGAAAATCTGCTAAAAATAAAAGATTTGCACATTTGAATAAGATTTCCAACGCATCAAGAATCAAGTCATTTGGATATCTGTAGCTCAAGATATGGCCAAAACCCCATTCGGTGCTCATGTGATTGATTTCTTTTTGTGTCAGTACACCAAATTGAGATGAGAATTTATCAGCCTCTTCCGTTTGAAATGAATCTCTTAAAACATGAAAAGATCCTGCATATGGGAATAAGCTTTCCAAACATTGAGAATCAGAAGCATTTGGATTATCCTCTATCTGAAGATAGGCCAAAAAATCATTCGGTGCTCATGTGAGTGATTTTTTATTCTTGTGCAGTCCACCGAATTGCATGTCAATTAGTCGGCCTTCTGTTTGAAAATTTGAATTTTTTCAAAAAAACATATGAAATGTTCTTCATTAAGTAATCTTTCCAATGCCGTAAGAGTGAAGTCATTTTGATTTTTCTAGCTCTAGATATGTCCAAAGGAGTATTCGGTGCTCATGTCAGCTGCTTCCATTTGTCTTTCAACTTGCATGATATTTGGACAACCTTGCACTTGAAATTTGAATTTCATTAAAACATATGAAATGTTATAAATTGAGTAAGCTTTCCAAAGGCTCAAGAATCACGTCATTTATATATTTGTAGAGATATATATGACCAATTGATTGAACATTGCTCATGTGTCACATTCTTTGAGTCAATCCTTGTTCTTAAACTTTGTTGCCTTTAACATGTAGTCTTCTCCTTAGCTTCAACACTTCATTTTAATAAGCCTCTTCTTGATTTTGAAATTATTTCAATGATCTTACTCTTGCACATAAATAAACATGTTAGTAAATCTCAATTAATCAATGTGTATTGTTATCATCAAAATTATCATGTAGCCTTAGGGCTAACACAATCCTCGTGGGAACGATATCTTACTCATCACTTTATTACTTGTGCGACTAGTATACTTGCTAGTTTCGAACGCATCAGGTGGCCAACTGAATATAATCTGGATATTATCTATTGCTAGATTAGAAATCTTGATCCGTAATTGTCTTGAATTTCTAATCATTAGTAGCAAAATTGTGATCAGAGATTGCAATTGGAGAATACAACCTAAGTTAAATAATCCGGGCTTGTGTGTTTATTGCTTAGATCAACCTGTCTTTCTTTTCATAATGCATCCATTGAATTAAATTTAGAGAGCTTGTTCTATGTTGTTTGATGGATAGAGATTAAATAAAGAGCCTGTTTTATTTAACAACAAAGTAAGGAAAGATTGGGATAACAGAGCTTATTGTTATCTACGGTTGATAATTTCAATGGTAGTATTGATGATAATTCTACAATTAATTCGCAAATCCATATCTTGTGGTGGAGAATGATCCCTTGACCAGATTTCTGTCATTGATTAATTCCCATTTCAATTAAGTTTGCATTGTGTTATTCATTAATTACTGTCGTATTCAGTTTTTTTTATCTAGTTAATCAAACAACAAAACCCCCCATTTAGTTAATTGTTGCTGGAAATAACAAATTCAATTAGAATCAATCCTCGTGGGAACGATATCTTACTTATCACTTTCTTACTTGTGCGACTAGTATACTTGCTAGTTTCGAACGCATCAAGTTTTTGGCGCCGTTGCCGGAGATTGATTTTCTAATCGATTTGTTGTTTTGTTTTTATTGTTAATTCCTATTTTTGTTTGTTTTTCTTTTCTGATTGTTTGTGTTTAGGCAACGTGGCAGTAAACTTCCAACAATTCAGTAGTCGATTTGAGCCACAATTACATTGGAGTGTAAATGAGGTAAGCACTCAGAACATTGAACAACAACTTTCTAAGCTAACCTCTCTTGTGGAAAACATGGTTGTAGGACATATACAGAAGCCTTATGCATGTGAGGTATATTCTACCATGGAGCATCTAATGGACATGTATCCAACTTTACAAGAAGAAGATATGGAAACAAGCCAATGCATGTGGTGGATAGTTCGCCGGACAATCAAGGCAATGGTATGATCCCTTCTACACCTATTACTATTGATAAAGTGATTATTTATAATAGCATTACTTCATATCAATTCGTCCATGTTTATTTGCTATATTCCTTGGTATTTTTGTGTTTTTGTGTGGTTTTGATGTTTGTAGGAGTTTTGGAGCAACTTGCACAAAAATGGAGTAAAACCCTTCATTTTCACCTCTGCTAGTCAACCATCTTCTCGGATTTAATTGTATTGATATACAATGAACCCGATGACATATCATATACCGTTGAAAACTCTCGAAGTCTACTTTTTGGAGAAATTTACGGTTTATGAATCCATTCAGTGTACCGAAAGTTGTAATCAAAACAGTGTGAGAAGTGTAGAAATGTAATTCCACACATCACTGTAGCATGTATAATACGGGACACTGTAGCACATTACTGTAGCAGAGTATTTAAACACCTTTTAGGGTTTTATTTCATAACTTGAAGAGGGGAGAACGTGGAGGAGGCTGCATCTTTGGATTTCTCTCATCCCTTGGAGTTCTTGAAGGAGAAAGAAGATTTTTGAAAGAGGAGGAACTACAATTCCAAGAAGATTCATCTACAAAGAAGATTTTCAAAGAATTTGCTAAGTTCTTTCTTTCCTTTTCAATTCTGGAATTCTCTGTATTGTATTTGTTATTCTGATTGAATATGTGTAACTAAATCTGAATTGGTTGAGGGTGATTTCAAAGCCTTTGATATGGATTTTGTGAGTTGATTGTGTAAGAAATTGTTATCCAATTCTCTAATTGAAGTTGCTTGTATTTCCCATATCTAATGCTTATGATTGCTTACTGATTGTATTTGGAATGGCCAACTGAATATAATCTGTTGTTGTCTATTGCTAGATTAGAAATCTTGATCCGTAATTGTCATGAATTTCCAATCATTAGTAGCAAATTGTGATCAGAGATTGCAATTGGAAAATACAACCTAGGTTAAATAATCCGAACCTGTGTGATTATTGCTTAGATCAACCTATCTTCTCATCGTAATGCTTCCATTGAATTAAACTCAGAGAGCTTGTTCTAGGTTGTTTAATGGATAGAGATTAAATAAAGAGCTTGTTTTATTTAACAACAAAGTAAGGAAAGATTGGGATAACAGAGCTTGTTGTTATCTACGGTTGATAACTTCAATGCTGTAATTGGATTACAATTCTATGTTAATTCACAAATTCATATCTTGTGGCAGAGAATGAACTCTTAACCAAGTGTCTCTCATTGATTTTTCACTCCATTTAACTTTGCTTTGTGTTATTCTTCATTTGCTTTCGTATTAAGTTTAGTTAATCAATCAACAAACCCCCCCTGTTTAGTTTATTATTGTTGGAAAATAACAAATTCAATTAGAATCAATCCTCGTAGGAACGATATCTACTTATCACTTTATTACTTGTGCGACTAGTATACTTGCTAGTTTCAAATGCATCAGAAACTCAAATCCCTAATTCAAATTTCCTAAAAACTAAATCAAATCTAATGAGTAACAACCAAATAAATCATAATTAGGGACCCTCCGTGTCGATGGGTGCTTCTCTCTGCGTCGTCTTGCTTGATACTTCTATCCTCAATCGATGCTCGTATTGGTTTGCGTTTTGAGCGGTGTCGATGGGTTTCAATAATTTTTGACTGGAGAAGGAAATAAGGCATTGTGAAAAAATTGAATACATAAGAATAATTGGGTCTTTTTGTCAAGAAAGTATTTATAGTATAAAATTTTTTTAGGATATGTCCAAATTTTAATGAAGGTCTTTAATTATATCTATTTTTTCAATTTTTCCTCGGTTGCTAAAAAAAAAGCGGCCCTTTTATGATTTGAGTACAAGTGATATGTTTTGCAGTTGCACAATATTCTAATATCAACTTTTTTAACACATGTCGCAGGGAAGTATTACTGTCATTTTGAATATTAAACAAATTTGTGGAGGCAAATAATCAACAGAATAAACGCTGCTGCCTTCCTGATTAACTCAACTGCATAGTCTCTTCTTTGAAGTAACATTATAATATACAAATCTAATCTTCGTTTCTTTATGTCAATGCTTGGTGGGCCTCAAGCAGAAGCAGCCATGAGGCCAGTCAGTGGCATCTATCATGGAGAACACTTCTTCCATCTCTGCTCTCTTCTTGGGGTCTACGTCCCAGCATCGCTTCATCACTTGTGCTACAGATTCGGGGCAACTTTGGGTGTTTCTGGTCTCAAATTATGAAGTAAAAAATGCACAAATTATTTGAAGTCTAAAACAGTTGTTTTACGAATAAAGAAAATAACTGGCTACTGATGTACCTGATCCGTGACAGCTGAAGTCAACTCGAAGAAGTTTGACATTGGAAAAAGGCATGTCGCAACAGTACATCTCCTACGAGCAAATTCCAAAACCGTACACATCGTGTAACAACCCTTCCCCCGCCCGATCTCTCCCGGGCGCACACGGACCCCCTACCGAGCCACCGGGTCACAGGTACATGGCCGCACACTCTAAGGTATTGTCCGCTCTGGGCCCACTGGCCCGCACGATTTTGTCCATTGGGTATCTACACCCAGTGACGCCTCCCCCACTCGAACCCAAGACCTCAAAGGTCATTCCAATTCGAAGTGAGTATCATTCGGGCAACTTGCTCGAATGGTACTCACTTCCGAATGATACTCACTTCGAACTTGAATGACCTTTAAGGTCTTGGGTTCGAGTGGGGGAGGCGTCACTGGGTGTAGATACCCAGTAAACAAAACCGTGAGGGCCAGTGGGCCCAGAGCGGACAATACCTTAGAGTGTGCGGCCATGTATCTGTGACCCGGTGGCTCGGTAGGGGGTTCGTGTGCGCCCGGGAGAGATCGGGTGGGGGAATGGTCGTTACATAAAAACTGCTCGAATGGTACTCACTTCGAACTGGAAAGACCTTTGGGGTCTTGGGTTCGAGTGGGGGAGGCGTCACTGGGTGTAGATACCCAGTGGACAAAACCGTGCGGGCCAGTGGGCTCAGAGCGGACAATACCTTAGAGTGTGCGGCCATGTACCTGTGACCCGGTGGCTCGGTAGGGGGTCCGTGTGCGCCCGGGAGAGATACTTTTTAATGTAACGACCCATTCCCCGCCCGATCTCTCCCGGGCGCACACGAACCCCCTACCGAGCCACCGGGTCACAGGTACATGGCCGCACACTCTAAGGTATTGTCCGCTCTGGGCCCACTGGCCCGCACGGTTTTGTCCACTGTGTATCTACACCCAGTGACGCCTCCCCCACTCGAACCCAAGACCTTAAAGGTCATTCAAGTTCGAAGTGAGTACCATTCGGGTAAGTTGCTCGAATGGTACTCACTTCGAACTGGAATGACCTTTGGGGTCTTGGGTTCGAGTGGGGGAGGCGTCACTGGGTGTAGCTACCCAGTGGACAAAACCGTGCGGCAAGTGGGCCCAGAGCGGACAATACTTTAGAGTGTGCGGCCATGTACCTGTGACCCAGTGGCTCGGTAAGGGGTCCGTGTGCGTCCGGAAAAGATCGGGCGGGGGATGGGTCGTTACACATCGCATTTGTTATTATATGGTTCATTGTTGATGACATCCATCATCGTTAGAAAAATCAAAGAATTCAGGAAATAATAAATAAAAATGTAAACATTTTAATAATCCTCATTATAACTATGTCCCTTTTACGAAATCAATTAAACCAGTCAATTCATATATAATAATAATATACCTCCGGAGTCATGCAAACGAGCGTTCCAGTAGTGCCTGTCATCTCATTAGGAAATAGAGCTTCAACGCGAGCAACGCCAAAGTCAGCCATTTTGAGTGTGTGATTCTTGTCCAGAAGCAAATTTTCTGTCTTTTTATCTCTGCGCACAATCTTGTTGGAGTGAAGGTATTTCAACCTGCAGTAACAAATGATAGGAAGAGTGCATGCATGGAAGTCACTATAGGCTTGAAAATCAGTATAATTGGCTTAAAAATAAGTTGTAGAATCAGATAGATTTTATATATTAAAGATATAGGGGCATAAAGAAGGGAAAGGAGAGTTTGACCCTCTTGCTAGATCTAAAGCCAATTGTATGACCATCATGAAAGCTAGCTTCCTTTCCCGGTTCTTTATCAGGTAATTTTTCATAGTACCTCCACGAAGATACTCCAAAACTATACGACACTTGTTACTTGCTAATCCAATCTCATCACTCTGAATATTTACCCTTGATATGCCCATTGTAGCACCTATAAACTGAGAATATATAAAATGATCGAGCCACTAATTAATAATAACTTCTTTTTTAAAATAAAAAGAATTAAGAGTTTAATTAATTAATTACCTTTGTAACATTCGAATGATCAAGTTTATGCCAAACAGAAGCCTCCTGTTTAAAAGCTGTCCTGCATGAAGCTATTTTGGCTTTTGTCCTTCCAGTTTCTTCTCCCCAGTCAAGCACTTTCACTGAGAAATTGGAGGCAAAAACAAAACGAGCCAAGAAATAGGTTTTCGTAATATAAAAACTTTTGACGTTTCTAATAAATAAATCGACTTACCTGCAACTTCTGGGCCATTGTAAAGCCCTCTATGGATAGAACTAAAAGTGCCTCGAGCAAACACTTCTTTTACGACAATAATACAGTTGGGTTCGAGTTCCTACTCTTCTTTGACCGCGATGACAATATTATGCTCGGCTATGAAGCCTTAAACGCTGCTCATCCATTTCCTTCAGATCAATCATGACTGCCAACCTTCACTACTTGTTTACTTCATCTTTCTCTCTCTCTCACTGTCACCTTTCGCGTTCTTTGCTTTCAGCCCAAAGATATTACGCTAGCCTTCTTCTACTCCCGGTTACGTACTCGCGTTATGTAATGTATAAGAAGAACTTTTACAACTACCACGTTTCTGTTTATTTACGCGTGGAAACTTTATTCGAGTTGTGTTGGGTCTTGACAATTGAGGTCATATTTCCAATGAGGAAATTATTTCTCTGTTTATATTTTTCCTTTTTCCATATATATTATTTTTCTGTAATCATTGTGCCGTACGTGAAGCCAAACAAATCAGATTCCAAGTTTAATGCAAAAACCATATTCATGAATATAATTGAGATTATCGCACGACACTTATCAGTAGAGTGCGTGACATATATGGATTTATACGGAAGCTTGTAAGATATATGAATCTATACAGTTGTAGCGTTAATGGGCTATCTATGGGAAGAATGTAAGAAACAATTGCAGCAATTATTTTCGTCGTTTTTTCTTCTCAGGAGTAGCATGCACCTGTGCCTTTATACCCAATATCTTCAGCTGAAAATTCTCAAAGGCGTCAGAGACTGCTTCCACCTGTATGATAAAATTTCATCCAATCAGGTAAATTCTCGGTAACAACAATTTTAATTTAGATTTAAAAAAAAAAATCCATCAACCAGTTCAGGCTTCTTCGAATACACTCTCACAATCATGTCTTGACAACATGCAGGCAGCAAATGACTGATGCGATCATCCCGAATTGGAAATTTCTCATTGCAATCGTAATCCTGGTACGTAAAAACAATATATTAAATTTCCAATGTAGTGCAAGTAATATATATTTGCTAATAATAAGTTTAAATAATTGCTAAATAATTAGGCTGTCACATTAGAGTAGATATAAAGCAGAGAGGAAGTGATCTTCTACCTTGAAAAATTTGATGCTGCGTAAGGATGTACAAGCACAAAGAAGAAATCACAAACAACATCTATTAGCAGCATATCCATCATAATGTTAATGAATCAGATTATGCTTCCATCATCAGTATTAATTAAGCCTTTCTCGTGTACCTTTCAAGAGGGTTATTCCTTCCACGAGTCAAATCAATCCTAACATTGCTCACAGCAACATCTTCTTCTTTTAGTGTGACATCACCAGCTTTCTGATCGACAAATTTTTCTTTGAGATATCAGATGTCCATTGTGTGAGTAAAAAATATATTAACACAAAGCAAGTTTTAAACCTGGGAGCAAATAATATCTTGTGGAGTGATGTCTTTAAAGTGCTCTAGCTTGTCTTTTGGAACTGAAAACTCATTGCAATACTGCAGAACATAATGAATTGGTATCAGTGTACCATATTTACATCATCTTACAGTTACAACATGCTAAAAAGCTAAGAAAAAGATTTATACTAATTAAGTTCCTGAGACAGATGAAAGACTGTAAACAAGGTTATCCCTTCACTGTCCTGATAAAAACTAGGATACCTGGTATATATCCCTTCTCTGAATACGAAGGATTAAATCTCTTGCTTTCTTGAGCTCTTGTCGTGGATCAGTTAAAATGGTTTTCACTATTGAGTCATCTAACTGCAATTTTGAGGTGAATAGGTTCACGGCTAAGAACATACAATCAGTGTCAAGAAATCATGTATGATGTTTTTGATGCTAAACCTTCCAAAATTCAGCGGGATGTTGAATTGCGGATGAAATGTCAAGATATTGATTTGCTTCTAACATTGCATCTATAAGCATAAGCTCTAATGCCTGATAAAAGAAATTCGATCAAATCCAGTGCATTTACTGTTCAACCGAAAAAACAATCGCAATACCAAAAGCAGTTGAAAATAGGCACCTTCACTTTTGCATGTGTATAGACTGTTCGATGCAAATCAGCACGAGTGGCAAACAACTTGTGAACCGTAAGATCTGAACAGTATATCAAGTATTAATTGAAGAACAAATTAATTGCCTCTGTTAATAAGACAAAAGTTTTACATATACTAACAATCCTTTGCTCTGTAACATATTTCGTCACCCATAACTCGCATAGTTTCCATTAACCTGCCCATTGAAATAAAAACATGATCTCATTACCAACTAATTAATAAAGGAAATGAATAACATAATAAATCATAGTGCATGATAACAAATCAACAAGCTTATTTCCAAACTCTGGACATTCACAAACAGCACAAATATTTGAACTAATATGAAATGAAGGACAAGTACGCTCGTGTATCTGCCACAAAGTTAATGTTCAAGAAGACACATACCTTTCAAACTGAAAATTGCAGCCTAAACCACAAGCCCTGGAATCACGAACAATGTAATCAAACCTGTAAACAAATGGCACACAATAATTATATTCTTGAAACATAGGAATCAATGAAAAGAAACTTACAAGGAAAATGTAGCAAAAGATGATAAATTAGTTGACTCACTTGTCCACATCTATTCCATTTCGACCATTTGCAACAATGTCATATAAAAATAGCTTTTCCTTGGTACTCTACAGTTTGAAGAATTTAAAAAAAGAATACCAATGACAAAAATAAGATATCAAATGAAATAAATTTAGAACTACAAATATAAAACTCAGTTCAGAAATGTCTTATGTTTTTGGAAGAAGCCAACTATCGATTGTCTTACTTTATGTGAGGCATGGCTAGCAACAATCATTTCCTGTTATGAGAAAAGAAATATATGAGGGTCCATACATGTAACCAAAAGGTGAAAACAAGAGAGGATATCAACAGTGTGACGAACATACGACATCGTGCACTGACCATTCTAAGGGAAAGATGGGATAGGGTATAAGAATGAGAAGAAGCTTATCAGATGAAAGTGATTGCAGAGTACGTTGTTTTACTGCCACCACCAAAATGTCGCAAAAAGTCATGAAAAATTCATTTTTTTTTTTTTTTGGTGCCACGATGGATCTCTAAAAAATGGTGCTTTCATGAGCATGTGGCTATTAAGACAGAAGTTAAAGAAGAAAATAGACAGTCAGCATAACCTTCACTCTCTTGAGTCTGTCAGAATCAATTTCAATGTTGTGCTCATTGACAATATAGTCTATCATCTTTGCAGACATGTCCTCATGAGACCTGAAAAATATTTAACTAGATTAATCACCCAAAAGAATGTATTAAATAACTCTAATCAAAATATATCAAATTGTTCTACATGTTCTAAACAATAAAAAATGTCTTTGGAAGCCTTATTATAATTTAATTTTGTAAAACTTATTGGAAAACTTTAATTGCCAGAAAATATAACAAAAAGTAGAAAAGACTTGAGAAATATGCAAATTTTATAAACATTTCTTCCTATTAGAAATGCAGAATGCCAACATGACATTCAAGAGGCATCATCTCCCCTACCTCAGTATGCACAGAAGAAACAATGTGTTGTATATCCTCCAGTTCTTTAATGAATAAAAGAATATGTATGATCACTGTATCACTGAATGTATATCAAAAGACAAAAGTAGTAATTCATCAATGATCCATGCTTATATTTTCTAAAAAACAGTGATTCTACATCCTGATATGCCACCATTGTACCTCTATCCATTAAACCTACTAACGGTGTTAGATACTGTAAAGTGTTTTGAGATAGGGGACAGAAAGAGTATTATACTGAAGAATGTAAATCACCATTTGAAGCCAACCCGGGGAAGAAACTCGCGCTCAAACAAGTGACTGAATGGCCCATGGCCAACATCATGCAGCAGTCCTGTGTGGAAAATAGCCACACATAAAGATTCAAATAAATGAATAGAAACAAGGGAAATCAATTAATGAGAACAATTCTTACCAGCAAGTTTCACAGTCTGTATATCAAAGTGATCAATATCAAGCTCCATGCCCTACAACGACAGTATGTGTATTAAAACAATAATATATATATTCTCATTGTAATATCCAAATGAAATAACCAGAGAGTTGGGATGTAATCCTACTTGGTAAGCTTTAAGTGTCTGAACAGCTACACCAGCCAAGCAATAAACCCCTAGTGAATGTTCGAACCGAGAGTGTACAGCTCCTGGATAAACCAAGTGTGCCAGACCTGGGGAAAAAAAAAATTACCTCAGCAACAATTTTGTGATTCATATCTACATGGAGAACATATTAACTGTATCCTGTATGCATCACAGTCTCTGAAAATTTTAATTGTGTGAGAATAGACATAAACTCAGCGACTAACATTTTTCAGTTAATTATCAACTTGTCCAGGCGCACACGGGCCCCCTGCCAAGCCACCGGGCCACAGGTACATGGTCTCACACTCCAAGGTATTGTCCGCTCTGAGCCCACTGGCCCGCACGGTTTTGTCCACTGGGTATCTACATCCAGTGACGCCTCCCCCACTCGAACCCAAGACCCCAAAGGTCATTCCAGTTCGAAGTGAGTACCATTCGGCTAGTTTACTCAAGAGTCAAGGTATGCAGGGTCACAGGAACTTATAAAGAAAGACTATATCACACAAAAAAGAGGATAACAGTTGTTTTAGTGGCTTCTGTATATTATAATCACTAATGAGCATTTTAATTGTTACTTCTTTCTAGGCAATCAATAATTCACTATAACATTTTCAAAATCTCCATATGAAGCATTAATTGAGTTAATCAATTTTAAACAAATAATTGCATACCTACCATATAGCAAGTCGCTTACAAATGATGTAAAATAAGCAAAGTTCTCTATTCTGCCTTTCACTAATGCAGTCAAAATCATAAGTTCAACAAACTTTTTGTTCCAAAGAAACTTCCATAAACTATCAGGAGATCATCTCAAAATAATTTACAGTTTAATAATAATTACACCATAAATCTTTGATACTCAGCAGGTTAACTATATTTATATTAAATTTCTTACGAGATTAGCGTAGACAAAGGTCTATACTCACCAAGTTGCTTTAGATCGCGAAGTCTGCAATGTGTAATAAATCATCAGAGCATAGTTTTAGTTACAGAACAAAAATCGACAAAGAACATCAAATCTACCAAACTTGCCTCTGAAACTGTTCAGTGTCAATAAACTTCAAAGACAGCTGCACTCACAGAAAGAGCTTAATCAAGACCAATACTATAGCTGTTCACATGTCCAAGAAAATAGGAACCTAACTGTACAACACTGATGTGCGCAAGGCACTGTACCTAATTCATGCACGGTAAAGGACCGATCATCAATTTACAAGACCACGGAAAAAGAGAGAAACTATTGCTATGTACAAAGTAAAAGTAAGTATTCAAAGCAGAAGAGAGTATGGACGATTATTATGAAATTTATGCATTGTTTTGCTCCATACAACAATCACTACAGAAACGAATACACGATATGAACTTTCTCTTTAAGTACTCTGTTTTCAAATTTTCCTACACAAATAAATTTTTGAGGTAATATCTCCAAGTTTAAAAAATAAAAAATAAAAAATAGAAAAAATAAAGCTTAAAAATACAGAAAAAGAAAGTAAAAATTAAATTCAAATTAAGTTCTACTCAATTCAAATTCAAACTCCGATAACTCGTGATTAATTCTTCTAAGTTCAACACGAATTATATCAAATTTTCTTAATCAGTTTACGTCTCAATTAACTAATCAAACAAAAACAAGAACAAACGCAAAAAGAGAGATTCGATAATCAAATCCTTATATAGTTCAAAAAGAGCAAAATAAATGGAGAATAGGAGATGTTACCGGATCCAGATAGATGTTGCCGTGGACATTATCGTGAACGTGTTTCGTGAATCGGCGGTCCAGCAAACAGTGCAAGCTCGAAGGTTCGTCATTCAGAGAACCTCCCATTCTGGAACTCGGATAAACTCTGAACACAGAAAGCAAACAAATATAAGCAAACTTCCGAGAAATTTTTTTAAAAAAAAGTGGAGAATTCGAATTATATTCTCACAAGATACCGTGTAAAATTTGAACAGAAGAGGAGGAGTTAAAAAGTTCAAAAATGTGTGAAATGAGGGACGGAAGCAGCACAGCAGCACTTATATATGCCGTGATTTTGGAGTAGTGGTGAAGAAATGCCGCCAAAAAAGTTTTGGTTAACCCACGCGCGGCCTTCCGTACGTGAGACGCACGTCCCAATCAAAGATTGAGCGTTTCGTGATGGTAAATTATTCTCATAAATGTGGAGGTTAAGGGTTATCCTTCTGGAATGTGTAGTGTACTGTGTTGATGTAATGTAATGAATGGGCTAAACTGAAACCAGCTTTGCAGAAAAAGAAAGCTTAAACGTTTCGAAAGAGCCGAAATTGAAATCCAAGTTCAAGACTTTTGTGCTTTTCTGGTAAAACGACAACGGATAGTTGAAAAGCCTTTTATGTTTGGGATTGGGCACACACCTGTCTCCCTCCCGCCTAATTGGAATTGGAGTACTAGAAGCTTTGCTGTTGTTACCTGTTCAAGCATGCTGCACACCCTGTCGGTGGTCAATTATTAGCAGAGTTACATTCCAGTGATACAATTCAATAAGACACACAGGACAGGACCCGTGGTATGATGATCTGAGAAAAAAAAATCGACGGATTAATTGATGACGAAAGAGCATCGTTGAGGCTATTATGTAGGGTGGGATTCTCATTGCGAGGCCAAAAGGGATAATATCTAACATAAATTTTCAAACTTGATCATAATAAGATTGATTGTGTGGCCGTACATCAATTGTGATACTGAGACTTAAATTACAAGTGAGTGTTCAACACACAAGCCTAATAACTTTAGAAGCACGTTTGAAGCATGTCAATTATAATTATAATCTTAACGTGACCAAGACGTGCAAGTCAACAAAGAAAGGCATCAGTAGTGCGATTTTGCTGTAGCTTACGAAGACAATTATACTTTCGGGAGATGTTAAGTGGAAAACAATGGAAGGAATTATTTTTTTATTTTTGTTGATATGGAATATGCTGATTCGTAACTGATAAAAAAGTCTCGAAACCGAAGGCAACAAACCGATCCCACCACAAAAAGAAAGCTAATGCTTTAAAAAATGAATTAAAGTATTTTGTCGTTTGATGCTCAACGATAGCCAAATTTCTACCAAAGTTTGTCCTTCCACTTGAGAGCTAAGATTACGATACACACTGAATTTTAAGCATATAAAATTCATATTAATTTTACATGTTTTCTTGATGTTCTTAGAACAAAACTGGATTTGGCCAAGGATCATCAAGTTCACATGAAAAGCTTGGAATTGCTGTTACCAATATGCAGAGCATCCCCTGAGGTAATCAAAGTGTTTATAAGCCGCTCGGAATTGCTCTTGTACAGGGCATGGTACCAACTTTACTGGAAAGCAGAAGCGCTGCATATACAGCATACTCTACCTGTTGGTGTTATATAATGTTTTTCATATTATTTATTTAAAGCGAAAGAATGTTATTAAAAAAAAAGAAAAAAAAAAGAAAAAAAGGAGGATCTTAATGTCATTCATGTGCATCAACAATTATCGAATCAGAATTGTATCTGTTTTTGAGTAATTACTAGAAACAACTCTCATTAGTGGTACTAGCAAGCATTACTGGTCCTCGTGCTCAAATTTTTGTAACTTAAGTTGGTATTTGTAGGAGTTGAAAAATGAACTGAAAGGTAGAGTTCTCAAATCTTGCGGTTGATCTCCCTAAAAGTATTATTTATAAAGGAAATAGTCATTTGACCTTCACTTTAGGGAGATAGTAGCTAGTAACTGCCCTCTATCTTTAATTGAAATCCCAACAGTAGCCATTAAGTTGGTATAATAAGGCGTAGTATTGAGTAATGCTATACATTATAACTTTGTATTTTAATTTTGTATCTCAATAGAGGTGACAATTGATATGTTAATCTATGTAAATAGACATCACACCTCTTTTAATTAATCAATTAACATCTCTTTTATAAGTGTTAACATTTTAACTATCACATTAGTTAGGATTCAAAATTAAATGCAAAGGTCGGATGCATCGCATTACTCTTTGGGATTTGTTTCTACGTAAGATCCTACCAACTTCCCCCCTTCGTAGAGATTTTGATTTGGGGAGTGAGTTGAGTTGAGTTGAGTTGAGTTGTCATGTGGCATTGTTGCTTGTGCATTGGCATGTGAATGTTTGATGAGTTTTTCTTGTAGATTTCAAACTGGTCGGGTCAGATTTCTCCCTTAGCCTGAAAGCCTCTTGGGCTCCTGAAGTTTTCATATTACTCTGTATTTGCTTCTATTGCAAACAATTTTGGGCTGTATTGGGCTTTAAAATCCATATTCAACAATATTAGATAGTTATTGCAAGTTGAGCAGGGATAGTAATACACATAGGCAAGATCCATGTCAAAAAAACTAGTTCAGAGACAATAACTAAGGATTGTGACCAGAGTTATCTAGTTTTTGTACCTGTGCAACAACGATGCTAGTATAAAAGGGTATAATCTAATATTATTATATATCTTCCTAACTATTATTCCAAATTTTGCAACCACGGTGTTATAGAATATCGCTTAATATTATCAAAACCTTCAATTGGTAACATTGTTATTAAAATACATCTTCTTCAAACCTCCTCTTTAAGATATTTTAAGTCAAAACTTATTTTCATTGTTTTTGTTGGGATATCTTATTTATTTGGGCCATGTTGGATTGGAGACCATATGAGATAACCGTTAAGCCCATATAGAACTCACAAATGGAGCGAATTTGCATGGGCTAGACTGGATAGTTAATGGGCCAAGGCCCTGGTCCCCAGACCGGGAAATGAGTTAGTAACAGTTGCACTATCCCTCATTCCGTTCATTCAAAAACTGAAAAACAAAATAAAAAAAGACACCAAAAACCCATGTCTCTTTCGGTTCATAATTAGAACCCGATTCAGAAACAACGAAACTGATAAATCCAGAAGAATTGCCGCCGCCGTACGGCCAGCTTACATCTCGATTGCCGCCGCCTTACAGCTAGCTTACCGTTGTCAATAGCTGGCGCCGGTCCCTTCTCCGCACACGCCTTTGAACATCTCGGGCCTCTCGAAAACCTGACAATTAAAAATCCCTAAAACAAAGTCCAAGATTTGCCCACCTTCTCCCTCATTCTCTCTCGGTAAGCCCTCGCTCTATCTCTTTTGCTTATTAAAAGGGATGTTCTAGGTAAGATCCTTGTAGGTATTGTTCTAGCTAGCAGGAGAGTGATAGGGAAGAATAGACGATGTTGTCTTCTAGCTGCTGCTTGTAGGTATTGTTGTTGTGTTGTGGTTGTGCATTAGGGAGTTCACTTAGTGCTGGAAGAGGACCGGTGACTCTTCATTAACGTTTCTGGTTCCGCCCGAGTACACCAATGTGATAACAAAATGATTTCTCTTATATAAAGCTAATATTTTCTGTAAATTGGGTTTTTTAGTTTTGAGTGTTAGATGCGTTAAAGAGACTTTGTTTAGACGGTCTAGAAGAGAGTAAGTTATATTTTTTTTTGTAGTTTCAATTGGGTTTTAAAAGTTAAAAACGAAATAGGGTTTAAAAGTAGTTTCTGATATGATCAGAGGTTTCTATTTTCTCAGGAGGGAAAAACGCTTGGAATTTCGTCTCATATAGTTATTTAAAAAAAAACAAAAAAACTTACCTGTATTGTTCTGGATTACGTGCAGGTATATGGGTAGAATTGATAGTAATTAGTTCATGCCTCGGCAACACTAAACATTCAAGTCAGACGATCTATAACTAGTTTCTTACCCTTTCCCTGTAAAATTTAGGTTATGGATCTTCTCCAGAACTATGCAGATGAAAAGGAAGATGAGTTGGATGAACCAGAAGACAACAATCACCAAAACCGTAATAATTTAGCAGTGGCATCACCAGACTCACCGGAGTCATCACCACCACGCCTCCTCCCCTCTAAATCTGCAGCTCCTAAAGTTGATGATACCACTCTGGCTCTGACTGTCGCCCAAGCTCGGCAAGCGCAAGCAAGGCCGATTGACCCTACCCAGCATGTGGTCACCTACAACCCCACCTATGACCAACTCTGGGCCCCTATTTATGGTCCAGCTCACCCCTATGCAAAGGACGGAATCGCCCAAGGCATGCGCAACCACAAGCTTGGTTTTGTTGAGGATGCCTCCATTGATTCATTTGTTTTTGATGAACAGTACAACACTTTCCACAAGTATGGTTATGCTGCTGATCCCTCTGGCAACAACTACATTGGTGATTTGGATGTCTTCCAGAAAAATGATGGTATATCAGTGTATAACATACCACAACATGAACAAAAGAAACGAAAGCTGGAGAAGAAAAAGGAAACTGTGAGGGATGATGATGTGGCTGTCGATGTGGAAATGGAAGAGGTTAATAATCCTGCAAGTGATACTTGGCTGATGAAGAACCGGAAAAGCCCGTGGGCAGGTAAGAAGGAGGGAGTGCAAACAGAGTTGACAGAAGAGCAAAAGAAGTATGCAGAGGAGTATGCAAAGAAGAAAGAAGAAAAAGGTAATGCAGGTGAGAAAGGGGAAGCTGTGGTCGATAAGACTACTTTTCATGGCAAAGAAGAGAGGGATTATCAGGGTAGGTCTTGGATTGCACCTCCCAAAGATGCTAAAGCGGCAAATGATCATTGTTATATACCAAAGAGGTTGGTGCACACTTGGAGTGGGCATACAAAGGGTGTTTCTGCGATTCGGTTCTTCCCCAAGTATGGGCATTTGATTCTCTCTGCTGGGATGGACACTAAGGTGAAGATTTGGGATGTGTTCAATTCAGGTAAGTGTATGAGGACTTACATGGGTCATTCAAAGGCTGTTCGTGATATTTCATTTTGTAATGATGGGACAAAATTTTTGACTGCTGGATATGATAAAAACATCAAGTATTGGGATACTGAAACTGGGCAAGTTATAAGGACTTTCTCAACTGGGAAGATTCCATATGTTGTTAAGCTTAACCCTGATGATGATAAGCAAAACATTTTGTTGGCTGGGATGAGTGATAAGAAGATTGTTCAGTGGGATATGAACACTAAAGAAATCACACAAGAATATGATCAACATTTGGGGGCAGTGAATACAATTACATTTGTTGACAATAACCGGAGATTTGTTACTTCAAGTGACGACAAATCTCTTCGTGTATGGGAATTTGGGATTCCTGTGGTTATAAAATATATCAGTGAGCCTCACATGCATTCTATGCCATCAATTTCACTTCACCCTAATTCCAATTGGCTTGCAGCACAGAGTTTAGACAATCAGATTCTTATTTATAGTACAAGGGAGAGATTTCAGCTGAATAAGAAGAAGAGGTTTGCGGGGCACATCGTGGCCGGCTATGCATGCCAAGTCAATTTCTCACCAGATGGTCGATTTGTCATGTCTGGAGATGGTGAAGGTAAGTGCTGGTTTTGGGATTGGAAGAGCTGCAAAGTTTTCAGAACCCTCAAATGTCATGAGGGGGTTTGCATCGGTTGTGAGTGGCATCCATTAGAACAAAGTAAAGTAGCAACATGTGGCTGGGATGGCTTGATCAAGTATTGGTAAGTAGTTTCTCATGCCATGAGATGGGATTTATAATTTTCCCCTAGTGCAATTAGTTATAAACATATGATTTTATTTTGTCGACTCATTTATATTTTGAGCTTTATCAAGAATATGCATGAAGAGATATATTTGGTTTTATGAATGGTAAGTCTCGTTAAATTTTTGTAGTCAGTTATTGCTAGATATATTCTTAGATTCTTTTTTTTTTTTTTAAATTCTTTTTCCCTTTTTACCCTTTGTATGAAAAGTCATTAATCTCATAGCTTGAATCATAACTTGTTTTTTGACACCTCTTTTTCGTTTCTTTTTGACATTAGTTACTTCCTTACGGAGAACCTTAGATTATTGATGATTTATGTGATAGATATCTTTCAATTCATTTCTTTTGTTGTCATTATTTTAGGGCTTTATTTCTTATTCTTTGTTCGACATATTCCTTTCTAAATGTTCCTCTATAGACCAGATTGTTAAAGGAAAACGGTTTAATTATATTAATTTCTAATTTGTTTCTGATCTCCATTTGCATTTATGTATGAATGCTATGCATTTTTTTTTTTTGAAGATTCAGTTGGTGGGAATGGCCTGCATTACTGTTGTATTTTGTGCAATAACTAAATTTTCGAAGGATTTATTTCTGGAATTTTTTTTATTAATATCTTCCTAAAGGAGTTTGCATTCTTATTTATTTATTTTTTATATTCATCTCTTGTTGTATTGTAGCTTGAGTTATGACCACATGAATTGACTCATGTAAGGGATGAGTGACTTTTGCAAAAAATTTGTTTGATGATCTATTCACTTTGGTTACCTCATATGGTCTCAGTAATGTCTTCACAGAAGATGTTAATTGAAGCTTCAATTAATCAGCCTATTGGAAACCTGTATGATGTGTACCTTTCTTGATTATGACAAGATGATTTAGCTAATGTTCAGTGTCATACGTCGGCATTCAAATTTTCCTCATATATCAGCTACGATGAAAAGTTGGTTTTATCTCTCTGTTTATTGGCCTTCTTTGTGTATTTTGATGTTATTTTGTTGACTATAAACTTGTCTTGTGCTTTATTACTGTACTACTGGTGCCGTTTCAACATATTTTTTCGTGTGGAAATCTCATAATGCAAGTTTGATGGATCTGCAGAAGTATGGAAGACTGATCCTTTTGGTATTTTGCTTACAGGGATTAATATTCTGATTAGCTTGACAATCATTGGACCGATCGGGTTAGACATATGTAACCAGCAGAAGAGACAGCCAAATTGTGTTCTGGAAGGCTACACTGTAAAATGAGCTCCGAGTTGGAACTGAAATGTACTTCGTGGTGAGAACCAAGAAATGTATAACATCTTTGTGTATCGATGCTGGACAGATCATTCAGCGCTTGAGTTAATTGGGTTTCATGTCACAGATTTTGACGCTGAAATTTTACTTTGTATTATATTTTCTTCGAGGGCCTTTGTACAATACACTATTTTGCGCAGCCCCTCCTAGGGGAAAGATTTAAGGGCGTGTTTTATTCGCGGACTAGGATAGCCTTGGACAGCATTACACGCATACACGATTGGTGTTGCAATGGCTTAGCATGGGATAGGATAAGGGCGCATAAGGGCTGCATAACTCTTGTGTGAAATTGCCGGAAATTAACCCGCCTTGACGCTTGGTATTGGATCGTACAACTCTCTCTTTTCTGTTTACAATATTCTCCATCTGTCCATCACTTAACTCTCTTCCTCAGCAAAAATCCCAAAAGAAAATCAAAACTTCGTCTCCACACAATTTGTGGTGATAAGAATTAAAATAAAAAAAAAAAGCAAACTCCGCTAACAAACCGTCTCCTTTCTTCCTCCATTGCCATTGTTAGCCTTCCCCGTTGTTGCCTCTGCCACGTTGCCTCTGCCACCAACTCTAGTTAAGAAATCTCTATGGGAACAGACCTCCTTCCTTCCTTCCTCACCATCGTTGTCAACTTCCTCCACCGCTGCCTCGGTCGCTAACTCAAGCTAAGAAATAGATCGAGCATGGTGTTGGAAAAAAAAAGAAAACAACAAATAGAAGAAAAGAGAGGGCTGCTATACCCGCAGCACTTGAAGTTTATTTGAAAAAAATAATAATAACAAGAAGGCAAATGGACAAAAAGAGAGGAGAAGAGAAAACAGTCTCTGCAACTTGAATCAAGAAGAGACGAAAAGAAAGGGAAGTAAAGAGAGAGATGGATTGTCAAATTAAATATATTATTTATAGTAAATGAATTTTAATTAATTATTAATTAAAATAATTAATTGTATATTTATGTATCTACATATTTACTTAAATATTTTTAATCCTTTTTATAATTAAAAATTTTAAATGTATTAAAATTAAGATAATTATTAATTTAAATTTAAGAATTTTTATTTTTAATTAAAAATTTATATAATTTTGATTGTTAATTATTTTAATTTATCATAAAAAATTTAATCTCTTATAATATAATCTTTTATAAGACACAGTATTATTTAATATTTATATAATATAATGATAACAACACAATATAGAGTTTACCTAATCCTATCTTATTTAATATAATGTCATCTGATAAAATTAGAGATATATTATCTTATATCCTCCATCAAACATGCTCTGTGGCATGTTTAGTACGCGACATTGTATAGTATAGTATTGTATTATATTACATAATATTGTATTATATAGTACTAAAAATAATGTTATGTTAAAATTATATAGTGTTTGTTATACTCATGTACTGTATTAATTTGCACAAAAAAGAAAGATATACAAAGTATAAATATATTTTTAGTTTATTTATAAAATTATTTATTTATTAATTTATCGAACAATTGTTAATTATTGAAAAAATTACTTGGGATCCAATGCCCCCGCTGGACCTATTAGACAATTTGAGTTTATGGTGGCATGCTAGATGGCAATTGGTCCAATGGAGGTAATGGACCTCTGGTATCACCCAGTGGGGGTAGTGACTCCTTTCATCCCTTCTTTATTTTTAGAAAATAAATTTGATTTTATAATTTATCTATTAAATACATCTTTATTTATTTTAAAAGTTTTAAAAATTATAAAGTATCGTTGGATATATAGAATTTTATAAGGATAATTTTGATATTTTTTATTAGTGCTATACAATATAATACTAATATCATGGATTAGCTCTATATAATTTAATATAATATTGATGTATTTAAGGGTTGTACTTTATATTAATTAATATTATATTAAATTAATATTAAACATATATATTATAATAAAATAATATTATACAGTATTGTGCTTCAAATATGACCTAAAGTAATTATGTAATACAGTGCTCCTGGCAATTTCTCTTTGCTGAATAATTGCCCTTTTAACAATCAGGCAATGAAATAACAAGCCAAGCGAACTCCGAGTAACATCTAAATTAATTACCTGTTCCGTAATTGTTTGCTTGTATTTCTATATTTCGAAAATAAAAAAAAAAAGGAAGAGAAAATCTTTTGTTGTTGCGCTCAACCGTCCGTTGTTGCTAAGCGCTGAGAAAACTTTAGAGTGTGGTAGCGATGTCCTATTGTCAAAATCAAACGGCGTTGTTTTGAAGCCCTTAGAAAATAAAAATGCTGTTTTTGAATATTATTTAAGATAAGGGGGGTATCGGGCAGAGCAGGGCTTGCGATTGATTGACGAATATGGAAACAGGGTGTGTGTGGATGAGGCTCATGCGCGCGGGAGCCAGCTCTGTGTTTCTGATGAAACCATCAGCCCTCTCTTCATCCCTGAAACCTATGTTTACAATTGGCTATTTCCATCATCGTCATCCGTCCTTTTTCCCTTCGATGAACTCTCCACCTGTTACTCTTCCTTCCATTTTCCCTCCAACTCCTCGGCCCCTTTCAACTGTTGCTTGTTCGCCGCTAAATACTCTTGTTTCGGTAGATGCTTTTGGCAATACTGAAGGGAATGCTTTTCCACAGAAGGGTTCGAAGGTGCTTCTTAAGGGAATGAGATACACTGAGCTTGAAGTATGTATCAACGCTTTATCTTTTTTATTACATTTCTTTTCCAATTTATAAGCATTTTTTATCATGAATTTTATTGGTGATATCTTGGTATATAGTGTTGTCTTATTATTTGAGATCCATTAATAGCGTCTATAATTGTTAGTTTATAATCCTGGGGATTTGTGTTGATAGCAATGGGTTCGATCACATGGGTTCAGATCGGGTCAGGCTTTGATGCTGTGGAAGCGCCTTTACGGGAACAACATATGGGCACACTGTGTTGATGAAATGGAAGGTACTAACAGTTGTTTAAGTGATTTTGATTGTTGGTGGATATATTTTATCTTCTAAAAGATTGTTACATATAAGTGGTGTCTTAAATTTCTTACGGTGATTTTGCATTTGTTTTTTTTACTGGATTTCTGCTTGGTTTTAAGAATTGTGTATGTTGTGTAGGTTTGAACAAAGATTTCAAGAAAATGTTGGGTGAACATGCTGAATTCAAAGCATTGTCTTTGAAAGACGTTTACGCAGCATCTGATGGAACTAAGAAGGTAGAAATAATCTTTATATTTGCTTCATATATATTAGTTGGACTCCTTTGTTATTGTGTCTGCACCGGTTGTTTGACATGAATGTCGCCTATTTGTATTAGAGCCTTGCATTATATTGAGAATCTTCTCATTGATTTCAAAACTCGCAGGAGCCTTCAGATTTTATTTACATTGGATGATGGACTGGTGGTAGAAACAGTTGTCATTCCATGTGATAGAGGCAGGACAACTGTCTGTGTTTCAAGTCAAGTGGGCTGTGCCATGAATTGTCAGTTCTGCTACACAGGCAGGCAAGCATTTAAATATCTTTGTTCAAACTTAGCATAACTTATTGTTCCAAGTTTTGTTAATCTTTAGGGTTCATGCCATGATGTGTTTGCTTCAGGATGGGTTTAAAGAGACATCTGACTGCTGCCGAGATTGTAGAGCAGGCTGTATTCGCCCGGCGTCTGCTTTCGAGTGAAGTTGGTTCCATTACAAATGTTGTATTTATGGTAGGTGCATATGTGAAACAGATTTTCTGTACACTGTGGATCGAGGGAACGATCCACATTTGTGGTTTCAGATAATAAGTTATTGTTTAATCTTTCATTATTATTATTATTTTTTTGAAAAGAAATTTATAGATATTTTTTATTGTAGGCGCTTTTCTTTTTATATGTTTGGTTTTGTTCAATGATGGAATATGTTAATCCTTGTCAGGACTGCAAGTACTCACATGCTGACCTGCATCCCATATTTGCACACATAAATGAGAAAAGAAAATTCTTACTCTTGACCAGTGCTTTCATGCTCTTTTATGAATTCCTTGGCTAAATATTATTTGCATTTTATGGTCATGAAATGATGTTGAGCGCCAATAAATTTTATTGTCTATCTGCGCCTAATGGAGCTTTTTGATTATCTTGTGTCTTCTAAATGAGATTATAAAGAATTTGGTCTTTTGTAACTAGTGACGTAACAATATGTATGTAGGGAATGGGAGAGCCACTTCACAATGTTGAAAATGTCATAAAAGCTTCGGATATTATGGTGCATGAGCAGGGCCTTCACTTCAGTCCCCGCAAGGTCACAGTTTCTACAAGTGGGCTTGTCCCCCAGCTGAAACGTTTCCTCCATGAGTCCAGATGTGCTTTAGCTGTTAGTTTGAATGCTACAACAGACGAGGTATTTTACTTGCAGTTTTATTTTAATCAGCACAAAGATGCACATAAAGTATGTGGCAGAGAACGATTGATATTTTCTCAAATGGTGCAGGTCAGAAACTGGATTATGCCAATTAATCGGAAGTATAAATTAAGCTTGCTTCTTGAGACCCTCAGGGAGGAACTTAGCTTAAAACATAATTATAAAGTTCTATTTGAATATGTAATGCTTGCTGGAGTCAATGACAGGTTAGATAAATCTTTTTACTTTGGCTCATTTATGTTGGGAATAAGTTTGCCAGCCGTCTGTATGTTAAACTTGTCAAAACCTTTGATGTTGATCCATCCCTTCTAGTTTGTTGTAGGAGGCGTAATCTATTATCATGTTTAAAACTGTGGTCACTGAATTGCTTTCTGTTTTTGTTAACAGCTTTGATGATGCAAAGAGGCTTATTGATCTTGTTCAGGGCATTCCATGCAAGATCAATCTCATTTCATTTAATCCTCATAGTGGATCACAATTTAGGCCAACCAGTGAAAAGAAGATGATTGAGTTCCGTAATATTCTAGCTGAGGCAGGGTGCACTGTCTTCTTGCGACTCAGTAGAGGTGATGATCAGATGGCTGCATGTGGTCAGCTCGGGAAGCCTGGTGCAATACAGGCCCCCTTGCTCCGTGTGCCAGAGCAATTCCAAGCGGCTATAAACACATCATTTTGATTACCTAAGGGATGCTGTACACTGCTGTATGCTGGTGACAGCTTATTCATACGTCAAATATTTAATACAAACATTTCAGGTGAACTAGATTAGGCAAAAGTCCAAGTTTGTTTCGATAGCATCAAGAACATTTAAAATCGATTTCAATCTCATGTGCTTGACTTTCAGATTGGATTGTAATAACATTTACCTCAAATGGAAGGGCAAACTTGTAAAAATTTTGTTCATGTTGAGCATCACTGGACGAAATATTGAATTCATTTTTTAATAGCATCAGCTTTCTTTTTGTGGTGGCATCAGTTTGTTTCGAGTAGTTGTGTTAGAGAAAAGATGCTTGGGGTGGGTGGTGGACCGAGTTTCTGTCAGCCGCCTTCCAATTTGCATGAGAAGCGGTGAAGGTGACGTTCGGTGAACATCACATGGCTTCTTCAACTAAATAATTGGTGCCACTATTTCGCCTATGCTGAAATAAATTAAATCTTTTTGGTTTAGATTTTTTTTTCTTAAATTTATCAAACATAAAATGAAAATTTTGTTTGCAAGTTTTTCAATAAAAATTGTGTTTGATTATGTACTATATAAAAATGTATAATTTATTTTGTACAAAGTTTGAAAACAAAAATAATATAATATATAAGAACTTTTTTGAATATAATATTTAATGAATAGGACAATTTACACGTGATTTATAAAAGTTTATGTAAAAGAGGGAGGAGAAGGGAAAGACGTTGTGTTTGTTTCCATTACTTAACACTTTTTAGATCTAAATACTTTTTAGGACTTAATTTATACTACTTAATGGGATGTTTGTTTGCTCTTTTAGATACCACTTAAAAAAAGTGGCAATGGAATATTTTATCTTTAATGTGTCTTTTTTACCCTTATTTAAATATAACATGTTTATATTATATTTATACAATTCTTTAAAAATTGACTAGTTAATAAAATTAAACCAAAATTCTTTTTTATTTAAATAATTAATATTATATTTTTTACAAACCTTTAAAAAATAAATATTACTAAAATAAAATAAAAATTCTTTTTCATTTAAATAGTTAATATTATATTTCTTACAATCTTTTAAAAATTAAAAATTTAATAAAATTAAATCAAAATTATAAATAATTATAAATTTAATATTTATTAATTATATTTTAATTAATAATTTTTTTAATTGCTAATTGATTATATTTTCTTAAATTTATTCTTATCAATTATTGACCAAGTTACCTATGGTCCAACCATCCATATTAAATAGTTAAATTAAATTAATGTTTTGTTAAGTTAACATTGGAATTTGGGTTATTAATTACTATTTCTTCATTGCATGCATGTGACATCACAAACTGGTGTTAAATTGCAGCTTATTCCACATATATAAATTAATAAAATTAAAAAATGAAAAAACCACAACAAGATGAGAGACATTAATTCACAATTGTTGAATAGAGAAAAGCAAAGTGTGCATGTTTTGTTGATAGAGCCCAAGAGAGAGCACATGAGATGAGATGAGATGAGACGAGACTTCAAAATTGTTATAATTAATTGGATTCGTAATTAATGTTGGTAGCTGACGTGATGCACATGGAAACAGTGGTATTTTATATAAGAGGGTATTTTCAGTATTTCATATATTCAGATGTTTTGAATAAGAAAAAAGTTGTATTTTTTCACTTTTTGGATTCAGACATATATGTCTGAAAATAAGTTATCAGAGGCCCAAACAAACGGGCTGAAATTTTTAAACATCTGAATCTTATTCAAATTCAGACTTCAGAGGCCTAAACAAACGGGCCTTTTTAGTGCACGTCAGAGAAAGAGAAGGGTTTAGGTGTTTTCTCTTCTTGTTTAATAAATATCATCACATGGATTGCAATCGTCTTCTACGTTTTGTGTGTTTTATTACGAAAATGTAATCGAAACAGATACTAAACATTTTTGGAAGCTTGAACTTGAATAGCGGAATTGACTGCTTGATTGCTCATCCAGATGTAGCCTAATTCTATCAGTACCAGTACACACTTCATTGTATTAACTGTGAGTCTCCACCACATCAGACGGTTTTTAACTAAGATGGAATTAATACATTTCCAGTCTTCGATATGAAAGAGCCAAAAAATAAAAACACATAAAAAAGAACCCTGGAGTTGGTGTAGCTAGAGATGACTTACTCAGTTAACGCCACTCCTTGTCCTCATTCACGTTGATTGAAATTATATTATAATTGATCCGCTTTCTTTCACATGGGCATATTAAGTTATTAGCTTGTGTGTACTAACCCACCCGTAATCTTTTAACTCCCAGCAGCAAAATCAATCCATTGACTTTTCATTATAGAGACCATCATTAATTTGAAGGGATCATGTGTGTTTGCATCTTTAAATCAAAATAAAGTGTCATGACCATAACATAATTGGGTCTCAATTAAATCTAAGCCTACTATTAAAGTTCATTATTTGACCTGTTATTTGAGTCCCACAATGACTCCTCCTAATGTCTATATAAACCCCCTGGATTTTTGCTCAAGGTATGTACAATTTTCTAAACTCTTTCTCTCTCTAAATTTCCTTAGCTTTTGAGAGCTTCTTTCTCTAGGAAATTCTCCTAGAAAATTTCGGAGTGCCGGAAACTAACTTGAGCGTTGGAGGGTTTTCGCCGGCACCACCGTTGGCACTCCTGACTATTTTTCTTTGTTCTCAGGATTGGACCCGACGTACACTTCGAGCTTCAACCCGCTTTCCGGTCATCTGGAAATCGTGCATCAACAGTTGGCGCCGTCTGTGGGGACGATAATTTAAGCCTCTTTAGTTGTTACTCCCATCCAAACATAATCAAACACATCATGAGTCACGCATCCCAACACTCAACCTCCCTAGAGGTTGACGAAGAAATTGAGGTAGAAGCACCTCCCCGACATCGAAGGGTAGTTGATACAGTGAGAGCTTTAGTAATATTCTCTGGGATGGGCCCTAACCCCAAACAACCTCGACTTCCACTTAGGAGACCGAGGAAAGGCAAGACGAGTCGATTGACAACCATGGAGCATACCATGCAGAATTTTGGTGAACAAATGAACCGTATGGTGACTATGTGAATCAACCAAGCTTTTGGACATAGTACTCAACAGGCTGTAAATACTATTGGAAATAACCCAAGGAATGCTATGGTAGTACCTAATGTCCCGATGGATGTTGATGGGCATACTGACCTAGTTACCCAGACCACTGGATTACCTCTCCATCAGGTCATTTAACCAAATCTTTCCCATCCTATTGTTCAAGGAGGGGATGGTCGCCCAAAGATTCCCTCTCCTCCACACGTCATATCTGAACAACAATTGGCAGCAGTAGACCTTCGTCACTCTTTAAACAAAAAGTGCCATACAAGTGTTGAGCAAGGACCAAAAGGAAGTAATGTTGATCAGCCAACCTATTCTTATCATGATCCTTATGCTCCAAGGGGCAACTACCAGTCAAAAAGAAATCGCATCAGCTCACCACCTAGAAGTAAGAATCATCGCCCAGATGTTGTTCCAATGGATGTCTCAGAAGAGGAAACATCAGATAATCATTATGCGGAATTCAAACGAGAAATGGATGAAAAAATTCATAAACTGGAGAAGTTGATTAAACGTTCAGGAGGAGAAGAGGATAGTCGTCCACAATGGGAGTCACTCTTTGTTGAAGATATCCTTAGGGAAAGATACCCGTACGAATTTCGGATGCCACAACTTGAGCTTTACCAAGGGACAACTGACCCCCGAGAGCATTTAGACTCTTTTGTTTCTCATATGGAGATACAAGAGGTCTCAGGGGGAATAATGTGTAGAACTTTCTCTCTTACCCTTGGAGGATCAACTAAGCAATGGTATAGGAGGTTACCAGCCTCATCCATCTCCAGCTTTGATAAGCTTGCTCGTAGTTTTCTCACACACTTTAGCAATATGAAAATAAGAAGTCGACCAGCACAGAGCCTTCTTTCAATCAAGTAGGGTCGTAATGAATCACTCCGTGCATTTATGGACAGGTACCAGGGGGAGGTTGCTCGAGTGGATCAATTTAATGATGGTTATGCTATGCAAGGTTTGGTCCAAGGAATCAAAGGGGAGCTCCCTCTAGCATGGGAATTCTCTGTTAACCTCCCACGCACGTACCAAGAAGCATTGGCAAGGATCTCTAGCCATGTCGATGCAGAGGAAATTTATCAAGCAAATTACCCTAGGCAGACTCCGGTGATACCTAATTCCTCACGTACAGATAGACGACCATATGACAATCACAGAAAAGAACATCATGATAGAAATCGGATGTCAATCTCGAATGAATCACTTCGCATGGGATACATTCAGAAATGATCGTCTCTTGTTGCAAGGGCCATCCACCCAACCCCGCCAAGAGCATCATGATCGACCCTAGGAGGGGCACCATACTTTCACATTACTTAACATGCCACAACAAGATATCTTGAAAGAAATCAAAGATAAGGGACTACTAAAAGAACCTGCCCCCTTACGGTCGAATCCAAGAGCAAGAGATAAGAGAAAGTTTTGTCATTTCCACCGGGCTCATGGTCATAACACTGCAGATTACTTTGAACTGAGGAAACAAATCGAGGGTCTTATCAAGGATGGTCAGCTATAAGAATACATTTATCGCCCCCCTGAACCATCTAACAAGAATGACAAAAGGAAAGAACCATTAGAAGAAGTAGCCACGATTTTTGGGGGAGTAGTGGCTGGTTCGAGTGCCTAAGCCTGAAAGCACCTAGCTAGGCAAGCAAGATATGACCTCCCTCGCTATGAAGTCAACTTGACAGCCTCTTCCATCAATGTTAGGGATCATGACGTTATCTCTTTTTCATCTCAAGATGCGCAGGGTATCCATCATCCTCATTATGATGCCTTGGTCCTCACAGTAATTATGGCCAATAAAAGGTTAAGAAGAGTATTGGTTGACAACGGGAGCTCAGCTGACATAATGTCATTGGATGCATTTGATCGATTGGTTCTTAACCGTAGAGATATGAGAGGCATCCAAACTTCTCTGATGGGATTCGCTGGAGGAAAGGTTATTCCCGAAGCAGTAATTTCGTTACCGGTGACCTTGGGAGAAGGCTCCCTACAGACAACCAAGATAGTGAATTTTCTCGTGGTAGATCATCCGGGTGTTTATAACGCCATTCTTGGACGGCCATCACTTTACGACTTCAAAGCAGTAATAGTTGTCTAACATCATGTCTTGAAATTTTCAACACCTGCAGGGATAGGAGAAGTTAGAGGTGAACAACGAACCTCTCGAGAATGCTACAACATGGCTTTCAAAGAGAAGGCATATAAGCTATTGATGATTCGATGAGAACCTTCTAAGGGGATGGAAAGTTTGGATCCACGAGACCCTATAAAAGGGGAGGCTATAGTTCCAATGGAAGGAATGGACGACGTCCCTATCTGTTTGAATAATTCATAAAAGATAGTGAAGGTGGGTAAGAGTCTTCCTCTACCAATCAAACACAAATTGATTGGTTTTCTCTGAGAATACAGTGACGTTTTTGCATGGTCTCATGAAGACATGCCGGGCATAGACCCAAATGTAGCTGTCCACTGCCTTAATGTCAACCCTCAAGCTCAACCCATTCGACAAAAGAGGAGATACCAAGCCCTGAAGTGTTCAGAGGCAATTGCCTTAGAAGTAGAAAAGCTCTTGGCAAGTAGAATCATTCGAGAGGTAAACTACCCTGAATGGCTCTCCAATGTTGTATTGGTGAAAAAAGCCAATGGAAAATGGCGTGTCTGCATCGACTTCAAAGATTTGAACAAGCATTGCCCAAAAGATAGTTTTTCATTGCCCAGGATAGATCAACTAGTTGATGCTACAGCTGGCCACCAATTGTTGAGCTTCATGGATGCTTATTCTGGTTATAACCAGATTCCAATGTACTTGAAGGATGAAGAAAAAACAGCTTTCATCACTGATAGAGGGTTGTATTGTTATCGAATGATGCCTTTTGGACTGAAAAATGCTTGAGCAACCTATCAACGGTTAGTAAACTCCATGTTTGGTCCTCTCCTAGGAAAGACTATGGAAGTTTATGTGGATGATATGCTCACCAAGAGTATGGATGCTAGATCCCATGTAGATGACCTCCGAACAACTTTTGACATCCTCCAAAAACACTAAATGTGCTTTGGGGTATCCTCTGGAAAGTTCTTAGGATTCATTGTCACCCAAAGAGGAATAGAGGCCAATCCTGAGAAAATCCAAGCACTCCTGCAGCTTGAGTTTCCCAAAACACCATAAGATATACAAGTTCTCACTGGACGAGTTGCCGCCTTAAATCGCTTTGTTTCTAGGGCGACTGACAAATGTCACCCTTTCTTTAAAGCTTTAAGGAAGTGCGAGCAGTTTGAATGGACAAATGAGTGTGAGAATGCTTTCTTATAGCTTAAGAGGTACTTAGGTTCTCCTCCTCTCCTCTCATCGCCAAACCAATTATGGGGGAACCACTTTTTCTCTATCTAGCAATCTCCGCATATGCAGTTAGTACAGCTCTTATCCGTGAGGATTAGGGAATCTAGAGGCCAGTCTATTAAATGAGTAAGGCCTTGACAGATGTCGAAGGTCGGTACCCTCCTATGGAGAAGTTGGCTCTCGCCTTAGTTGTTGTTGCACGAAAGCTTCGCCCATATTTTCAAGCACACACTGTTATGGTACCAACTGATTACCCTTTACGACAGGTCCTCTATCATCTAGAGCTTTCGGGAAGACTCATCAAGTGGTCTATTGAGTTAGAAGAGTTTGACATACATTATATTGCAAGACCATCTATCAAAGGACAAGCAATCGCTGACTTCATTGCAGAATTTTTAGGTAGTGGAGTTAAGGAGGAAGAAGAAACCCGTGCAGGGTCAAATAATTGACCAATGTCTATGGGAATAGATCCACAGAAAACATGGGTCTTGTTCGTAGATAGGTCATCTAATAAGATTGGTAGTGGAGCTAGCTTGATTTTGTCAACCCCAGATAGAGTTGAAGTTGCTGTGGCCTTACGTTTTAATTTTAAAGCCACCAATAATGTCGCAGAGTATGAAGCTCTCCTTGGAGGACTTAGGTTGACAGTTGCCCTTGGAGTAGAAGAGATTGCCATCCATAGCGATTCCCAACTTGTGGTTAACCAAATCCGCGGAGACTATCAGGCAAAAGGCTCTACCATATGATGGCTCACTTGGATAGAGTTAACTTCTTTCTTCGCAGTTTTAAAGGTTTTGACATCATAAGAGTCCCAAGATTAGAGAATTGAAAGGCTGATAGTTTAGCAAGAATTGCCTCAGGGGTAGACCCCCTTCTACCAACTGCCTCTCATATGGTCATTCTAGAGTCTCCAAGTATATCATAGTATGAACTTTCGCCAGAAAAAACAATGACTATAAACGGTAGCCTGTGCTAGATGGACCATATCATTAAATTCTTAGAGACGGGGGAACTTCCAGCTGACTGAAATGAGGCGATCAAGGTAAGGGGGAGAGCATCAAGGTACACTATGGTTAATGGTGTTCTTTACAAAAGAGGGTTCAGCTTTCCTCTTTTAAAATGTCTTCGCCCAGAAGGAGCTAATTATGTCCTTAGAGAAATCCATGAAGGAATATGTGATAACCATTCTGGTGATCGATCTCTAGCTTATAAATGTATCAGGCAAGGATACTATTGACCGACCATGAAAAATGATGCTAAGGCATTTTCAGCTAGGTGTGACAAGTGCCAAAAATGTGTCAATATTCCAAAGAAAGCTCCTGAGAACATGACGCCAATGATGACCCCATGGCCGTTCGCACAATGGGGACTAGACCTTATTGGACCTCTTTCAATGGGTAAAGGACAAGTTAAATATGCTATTGTTGCGTTTGATTACTTTACTAAGTGGGCAGAAGCTGAACCCCTCGCATCAATTACTGAAAAGAAGACAATAGACTTTGTAAAGAAGTCAATTGTCTATAGGTTTGGTATCCCTCACACCATCATTACAGACAATAGCAAGCAATTCGATAACTCAAACTTTAGGAACTTCTGTAAGGAGTTGAACATCTCTTTATGCTTTTCCTCTCCAGCTCATCCTCAAGCAAACGGTCAGGTGGAGGCTGTTAAAAAAACTATTAAACACCTCCTTAAGACCAAATTAGATGCTAGGAAAGGTGCATGGCCAGAGGAACTTCCACAAGTACTTTGGGCATACCGAACCACTACCCATACAGCTATAGGGGCAACCCCATACTCCTTAGCATTTGGCTCAGAAGCAGTCATTCCTGTTGAGATTGGTCCTCCATCACCTCGTACTGAGGGATATAGTGAAGAGCTTAATCATATAGCCCTTCAACTCAACTTGGATCTTCTTAAGGAGGAAAGAGATCTCACCATTATCAAAGTTGCTGCTTACCAAGAGAGGGTTGCTCGATATTTTAACTTTAAGGTTAAGCGCCGATCTTTCCAAGAGGGAGATCTTGTTTTGATACAAGTACTATAAAATACTCGAGATCCCATTGATGGAGCATTGGGGCCCAACTGGGAGGGTCCTTATCGAGTCAAAGCAGTCATCCAACCAGGCACCTATAGACTTGTCACCATGGATAGGAGGTTGCTTCGTCATCCATGGAATGTTGAGCACTTAAAGAAGTATTATCCATAATCTCTTTATATATGTAATAACTCCTTCTAGGGACTTATGCATGTGTAATAACTCCTATGGGGAGACCTATAAAGAGATTATCAATAAAGCATTCGATTTATTATATTACAAATCATACGTCTTTAAAGCTCATTTATGATCAAGTTGCAAGAAGATGAAAGGAGCAAAAGGGTACAACACTAGAAAAAGTTTTAAAAGTTCTTATTATTTCAAAATTGGCAGAAGAGTGCCACCCATATTGTCTAAGTAAGGACAAATCCTCACCTATGGCATTAAACTAAAAACAAAAACAATGAAAGATAAAGTCAAGGCTCAGAAAACCGCCTTAATATGATCGTTCCCTATAAATAAGCATCTACCTAGTTGAAAGGACTCCGACTACCTCTAAGAAGTGGCCTCATCATCTCCCTCTTCATCTGAAGATGATGAGGTAAAGTTGCTTTGCTTGGCTTCCCAGGCTGCTATGTCCAATGTCGACTCATAATCCTCATCTTTGAGTATGAATCGGTGGAATTGCTCAGGATCAGAGTTTGCTATCGGGATAGACTCTGCCACCAAGTTTAACTCTTCAGCTATGGGAGACTGATCAATCTCTGGGTAGCGATCATGGAACCATTTACGCACCCCATTGACCCCATCAATATAAGAATGTTCTATAGCTTGCTGGTAAATACGACCCCTACGGAAGCGAGCAATTGCTTTATCAATCTTATTTTGCTTAGTAACAGTCCTCTCCCGAAGTTCTTGACTAAGATCATTTGCCTTTTTGTGCTGGATAGCTGCCTCCTTCTTAGCTTCAGACAAGTCTGCTTTCATTTTGCCCATCTGTTCTTTCATCTCTGCCATCTTTCTCTTTGTTTTAGTTAAATTATCCAGTCAGACTTGATGTTTCTCCTTCCAATCGGTAACCTCAGAAGTGAGATGATTGACCTCTTTTAGAAGGTTGGTGTTAGTAGACTCTCCTTGAGCTAGGGGTCCTGTCGCCTACAAAAAGAAAGACAAAGAGAGGAAAATAGATGAGGTATGTCTTTCAAAAATATAAATAAAAAAAAGAGAAGAAGAAAAAAATTTTAGTAGAACCCAACCTGAAGTATGATGCCAATCCTGAAAGCGATCGCATCGAAATATGTAAGTTTTACACTCTTAGAAAAGACGTTAGTGGGTATGAAACGTGCAGCACTTTAAGACAATTCACGAAGGTAGTCTCCATATGTCGAGCCACTTTAAAAGCCCGTACTATCAAAGGTAAAACGCCTAGGTAGCTGAGAGGTTGGGGGCAACTTACTTCTAGTGGGCTTTGAGACTGTTACTTCGTCCATAGGCTGAACAGAGATAGACTTATCAGGCACAGACTTTCGTATAGGAGTTTCCTTGTGATCACTGGCTTTCCTCTTTAAAGGTCCAAGAGTTGGAGGACTTCCACTCCGTTTCTTCTTGAAAGGACCAGGCCTGTCATTCACAAAGGGTTTAAGAGGCATCTTGGCTTCAAGTTGGGCAAACTGCTTCTTGGTAGGGTGTAAAGGAAATAGACCTGCGCGAAAATAAAGCTGATAAGAAAGCAAACATATGCTTAATTAAATGAGGTAAGATCAGAAAGTAATAATCAAGGTTAGCTTCCGGGGGTATTAGAGGTGACAAGCCAAGGCGGATCAGTTGCTCCCAATCAATGGGATTATTCACGTTCTTTGAATCAATGGGTAGCTTGAGTACTCTTGCAAGTCGTTTCTTTCTTTTTGAGATAAAATCGGGCGTTTGATCCAAGGAGCTGAAAAAAAAAAGGTCAATTGATCAGAGTTTTCATAATGAAAATAGATATGGTATCATTATAATAGGGTACCACAAAAACTAAAACGCCTCATAATCCTCAACTTCTCGCCCTTTGGACGGGCACCTTCTTGATACTTCCAACCGCCACCACACCAAAATTGTTTATATTTCCATTCTTTCACGTGTGAGGGAATGCCAAAAAGGCGGTTAGGGTCATCCGTCTTCCCTCGTTGGGATATGTAATAGTAACCTATCTTCTCTCCGTTCGGCAGGTGAATGGCAAAAATATACTTAACATGGTTGGACCAGACCTGCGATTCTGAATAAACTTTGAAATGCAATCAGAAGTCTCCATCCGTTGGCCGACAATTGGGTAGGGGCAATGCCCATAGCATCGAGTATCCGTCGAACATAATTATCAAAAGGTACCCGGAGACCAACTCTCAGTAATTCTAAGCTTAATCCAATGACACCTCGTGGTGGCCTACTCCATCGATCACCTTTCCTTGGAAGAAATAGGGTGACTGAATCTGGGATAAGGAAATGGGCTATATATATTTTTAATCGGTCACCCTGTAGTTGATTATCAATATGGTCAGCCTCCCACTACTATTCAACCTCAGGATCACTATCTGAGGTAGCAGAGGACGACCAGTCGCTCTCCCCCTCAGCCTCTACTACATTGGGATTAACAAAATTACGCCCTAACTCGCGATCTTGACCGAAAAAGTTCTGATAAAACTTATTAACCTCTCTACGGTTAGTCGCAGGATCCTTATTCCTTGTCGACTGGGTTTTATGACTTGGTTCCCCCCGTAGCACTGTCACAGTTTTAATTCTAGCCACTTGCACAGTTAAAGAGGAGTCGTTAGTCATCAAGCTAAGTCTACTAAGGAAGGGAAGAGATAAAAGAAAAGAAATGCTAAGGGACTATATTGAAAGCTTTTTAAAATAGCCATTGAAAAATATTTTTCGCCCTTGAAAAGAAAAATATCAAGTTGGTCCTCGACCAAAAGTATATAGCTGGTTCTAAAAAAAAAAAAAGATCAACAAAATCGAAAATTTTGGGGGAGATGTGCAAGTTTTAGGATTTTGCAAAATGACCCCTGTTCATAGTTTTCAAAACTTACAGAATGCACCCTATTCATAGTTTTCGAAACTTGCAAAAAGACCCCTGTTCATAGTTTTCGAAACTTGCAGAATGCCCCCTGTTCATGGTTTTCAAAACTTGCAGAATGCCCCCTGTTCATAGTTTTCAAAATTTACAAAATAACCCCTCTTCATAGTTTTCCAAAGTGGCAGAAAGGCCCCTGCAAATGCAGTTTTTAAAACTGGCAGAAAGACCCTGCAACTAAAAATGAAATTTTTAAAACTTTCAGAAAGACCTCCGCAACTAAAAATAAAGTTTTTAAAACTTTCAGAAAGACCCCTGCACTAAGAATGAAGTTTTCAAAACTTGCAGGAAGGCCTCTGCAACTACAAATGACGAAGAAAAGTCTCACGTAAATGGCTCCCCCTTCGCATGCAGCTTGCCCATCGTGAGCTCGGCCTTCGCATGCAGCTCGCCCCTCGCAAGCTCGGCCTTCGCATGCTCGACCTCCCCTCGTTCATTCGCTATTCGCCCCTTGCAAGCTCGACCCTCGTCCTTGGGAGCTTGCTTCTCCCCCTTACAAGCTCGGCCCTCGCCCCTGGGAGCTCGTTCCTCCCCCTTGCAAGCTCCGCCCTCGCCTTTGGGAGCTCGCCCCTCGCCCCTCATCACTCACCTAGTAGCTTGTCTTCTCACCTCCCTCACGAACCCCTCCAATTGCTTCTCATTTTTCTAGTCTCTCTTATGCTCTTTCACACCTAGCGTCACTCTAACTTACTAGTAATTTAAAACAGCCACTATCTCCACCATGTCCAAAGCAATATGCATATTCACAAGTCTGATAATATAGCGACTGTAGTAAGTTTCAACGTAATAAAGCATGCTTACGATAGCTAGTCACACACTTAAGTGCACGTAAGCATTATCTTGATTTGTTCACGACCATGAACAGCTCCATACACTGCCATTCCTCTCCTATCAAACTTGCCTATTAATATTTTGCTACGCATCTGCACTAGCATAACAAGGAGAACACCACTATCTAATTCATCCTACATTGGTTTTCTGTATAATACAACCTGTTCAACTAAGTTCTAGCGGAATTATCTAGTCTTATTCCTAATATGTCTAACTGATTAAAGCTAGTTTTGGTTTGAATTTTCAGCATAATTCCATGTGTTTTAATTGACTTCGGAATGGTTTTAGAGGCTTCCTATGGGCTTCATATTTCACATATAATACTGCATGCCACCATTTATATCTCTCACATATTCCATATGGACAATTTTTTTTTAAAGGAATAACTAGCTCACTACGTAACCCAGCACAAAGTCTAGCATGCATATATATATTTGTTTAATGGAACATGGTTACTGCACTTGGAATCATGACGCAAAGGTTTGTCTTCCTATATTATAATAGCTATGCTTCATGCAATATTAATGTGCTTGCATGATTGAAGTCATTATATTAATATGTGCTTCATGCAATATTAACATGCTTGCACGATTAAAGTCATTATATTAATGAATACTTCATGCAATATTAGATGTCATGCCACATGCTTGCACGTTTAATATATTTTCATTATATTAGGGTGCTTCAATTCATTCATTACCAAGCCTACTTTTTTATTAGTTTAATAACAAAAAGCCTTCATGCTATGGTTTTTCTATTAACACCGTGAGGTATCCTAATCATGCTCATGCGTGCCGCCCTATAGTTTTTCTATTAACACTGTGATGTATGGACTTTTGTTCATGTTTAAGTCTTCCAAAAAAAAAAAACATAGAGTCAATGCAATGTAAAGTACAAAAAAAAAAGTGCATATAAAGTACCAGTGGTGGCTGGAAAACTTTACTTGCTTTGGAAGACTTTACCTGCTTTGACTGGAAAACTTTATTTGCTTGGACTGGAGAACTTTACTTGCTTGATCGCCTGTGCCGCTTGCCTCCAAGGTGCTTCCTCCTATTTTTGAGCAAGCCCTACTCTCCAACACTCGTTATCCAGGACGATGAAACGTGAAAAGTTAAGCAATTTTTAAGAGGTAAACCTTTTATTAAGATTTAGCATATCAATACCTACTAAATATAGATTTTATATCAACTCATGCTTATTTGATCAAGCCCAATCAGTTCATTATCATGTATGACGCCTACTTAGGGTTTAAGCCACACTAAGCATACATATATGATAAATTATATCTTTGGGCCTGCCTCCTAATACATTTAAATTACGCTCCCTGGATAACTTAATCGCCCCTACGTCGACTTGGGTCTGGGGGGACTACTGTTATGGCCATAACATAATTGGGTCTCAATTAAATCTAAGCCCACTATTAAAGCCCATCATTTGGCCTGTTATCTAGGTCCCACAATGACTCCTCCTAATATCTATATAAACCCCTTGGATTTTTGCTCAAGGTATGCATACTTTTCTAAACTCTTTCTCTCTCTAAATTTCCTTTGCTTTTGAGAGCTTCTCTTTCTAGGAAATTCTCCTAGAAAAGTTTGGAGTGCCGAAAACTGACTTGAGCGTCGGAGGATTTTCGCCGACACCACCGCCGGTACCCCTAACTATTTTTCTTTGTTCTCAAGATTGGACCCGACGTACATTTCGAGCTTCAACCCGCTTTTCAGCCATTTGGAAATCGTGCATCAATACAAAGAAACCTTAATTTTGCCATTAACTAATCACCGACATAGCGTGCACCAAATGTGAGTGTGAACGGTAGAAGCTCAAGCTACTCTACAATTCCCCGGGAGGAAGACCGGTTTTGACAAATATGATAAGCTTTCAAGCAATCTATATATTCCATAGCCGTAACCCTTCCCTTCGTATTTTACAAGAATTTACCACTACGCGAACCATCAATCTTTGATTGGAGCGTGCATCCACGTCCAAAGGCTCGCGCGTGTGTTTGCCAATTTGGCGGCATACTTAACCACCACTCCAGCAGTCCTCCGAAATCACTGTGCATATAACTGCTTCTTCCGCCCCTCACACTTTACTCATTTTTACACTCTCCACTCTCTCTCTTAGTCTTGGTCTAAGTTTCGCGTAAGCCGTATCTCGTGAGAATCGAATTTCAATTCTCCAGCTTTTTCTCTTACTTCTTTTTTTTTTTTTTCTGAAGTTTGTTTTTATTGTTTGCTCCCTGTGTTCAATGTTCCTCTAAGCTAAAATAATGGGAGGTTCTCTGAATGACGAACTCTCAAGCTTCCACTATTTTCCAAACCGCTGATTACCAAAGCATATTCACGATAATGTACATGGCAACATCAATCTCGATCCGGTAATAGCTAGCACCTATTCTACATTTCTTTTGCATTCTCTGAATTAGATGTTGATTTGATTCTGAACTTTCTTTTTCGTGCGTGTGTGTTTTGCTTTTGGTACTTTGATTGAACTTAGAACTGATTAAGAAAATTTTATTTAATTGTTTAGAACTTTAAAGAACTATTTGCGAGTTTCTCCAGTTTGAATTTGAATTGAGTAGAACTTAAGTTGATTTCTTTTTTCCCTGGATTTTTAATTTTATTTATTATTGTTGTTATGGCCATAACAAAATTGGGCCTCAATTAAATCTAATACAGTAAGCCCGTTACTAAAGCCCATTATTTGGGCCTATTATCTAGGTCTCACAATGACCCATCCTAACTCCTATAAAAACCCTCCGAATTATTACTCAAGGTATGCACACTTTTCTGAACTCATTCTCTCTCTAAATTTCCTTTGCTTTTGAGAGCTTCTCTCTCTAGGAAATTCTCCCAGAAAATTCCGGAGTGCCAGAAACTGACTTGAGCGTCGGAGGGTTTTCGTCGGCACCACCGTCGGCACCCCTGACTATTTTTCTTTGCTCACAGGATTGGACCCGACGTACAATTCAAGCTCCGACCTGCTTCCCGACCGTCTGGAAATCGTACATCAACAATTGTTATTGCTATATATTATTCTTATTTTAAATTGGAGACACGAACACAGGAGTTGGAGATAAGAACGGAGAAAAAAAAGCACGTACAGAAAGAGTTACTTCGTAAATTTGTTTTACGAGTAATTGTTGTGCTCTATAGAAAAAAACACATGCGTAAAAGCATAATTTCATAATAATCGTAATACTGTCCTTTTACTCTTAAACACACTAATAGTTAGCTTCTTCGTCCTGTGGCTCTGTAGACTGTAATATGACGAATGGTTCTTTACTGATATACTTACGACGTCTTGGACGCGGCATATCATTATTGTTGTACAATTAGATTTCTACTTTCTTGGAGATTTGAATAGCTATAAGATTGAATTCGATTTCCTCTTATTCTGTGACTGTGAGTGCAGCTGTCTTTGAAGTTTGTTGACACCGAACAGTTTCAGAGGCAAGTTTTAGATATTTAGTTTTGTTCTCTTAAGACTGAAATTAAGGCTATGTTCTGATGATTTATTCAATATTGCAGGCTTCGTGATCTAAAGCAACTTGGTGAGTACAACATTGTTCTGAAATTTTATATAAATACTGTTAAACTTTTTGGGTATTGAGGAATATATTTGCACTTGTTTCAAAATTGCAAAATTTATCAGCTCTTAATTTAATCTCCTAATGTGTGTGTGTGCGTTTTTTTTAACTCACAACTTAATTTTATTTATTTGAATATATTCAATTTTATTTTACATATCATAAAATTAAAACACATATTTATACTAATTATATTGATTATATTTAAAAATTGAGAAAAAGGGTATAATACTGTCGCCAATGACGACAAAGATAATCTATTAAATTGTATAAGTAGCTTTTGATATAAAAGCAACAGTCGACCACGGGAGGTTAATAAATATTCGACGTTTGGATCTTTCTCAGCTTCAGCGTCCAAACATTGACTGATTTTTCCAAAAACTAATAGACAATCTTATTTCTAAAAACATTGATTGACGCTTGGATGGACACCAAAATTAGTTATCTTCGTTTAGGTATTTTCATTCAGATTTAAGAATAATTTTCCGCTTTTAAATATTCATTTAAAAAAGTGATAAGTTTGAAAAATAATTACATAAATAAAATCACTTAATTTTTATTCTATTTATACTTCGGTGATGAGTGGAAAAAAAGAAAATAGAAAAAAAGAGCACAGTCAACAACAATGTTCAGATAGAAGTAATCATTGACGTGTTGATTAATTACTACAGCATACTGAAGCCTCTATTAACACAACTATTATCCACTTTGTCTGATTCTAATATGGCCTTGCTTTTTGAGCTTCTCTGACTCTGCAAGCATGACTTCACCAAACTAAATAAATAGTGATGGACAGTAGTTAATATTTTTCCCATATGGATAAGCTAAGGTAAAAGTTTTTATTGTTTCCAGGTCTATCATACTTGGTTTATCCAGGAGCTGTACATTCTCGGTTCGAACATTCGCTAGGGGTTTATTGGCTGGCTGGAAAATCTGTTCAGACACTTAAAGCGTACCAAGTAGAAATACTTCTTACTGTCTGCTTATTCTCATTCTTGGTATTACAATGTGGATATTCAATTTTTTTAATTCTTTTTAAATACTTGCCATACTTGTAGGGCTTGGAGCTCGATATTGATCACTCTGATATACAGACTGTGAAACTTGCTGGTAAGAATTTTACTGATCATTTGATTGTCCTTGTTTTTAGTCATTTGTTTGAAATCTGTATACTCTGTGTTTATTTTATACACAGGACTACTGCATGATGTCGGCCATGGACCATTCAGTCACGTTCTTGAGCGCAACTTCTTTCCCCTGGTTCTTAATGGCTTCAAATGGTGATTAACTTTTTCTTCACTACAATTCTCTTATGTCCTCTCTCAGAGTAGAGTAGTATTGCGCTATTAATTTTACCATTTCTTATACCATTAATAGATTCAGTGGATAGAGATAAATGGTCCCAAATCAACATATAAAAATCATTCAGTTTTTAAAAATTTAAGCATGGTTAACTGATGTAAATGCTTATAACTATTGAAATATATTTGGTGATTCATAGATCATAGGTGGTGGTTTTATTTATTTATTTATTTATTTTCATTAAACAACTACAAGGTGTACTTACAACACAATGTTCCTTCTGCGTGCAAGGTAAGATTCTGCTTTTGCAAGGCACTTAAGTAAGGATGACACCTCTTGTATGCCATGTTAGCATTCTGCAGTTATAATAGGGAGAAATGTTCGTAAAAATTTCTATATTTCTAAAATCCTTTCTATTCTCAATCATATTTTCTGGTTCTAAAAGTTTTTCAGTATGTTTTACATAAGTTACGTTCATATTTTATGACGTTTCCAAAGTCCTTTCTTCATTGTTTATACTTAAGAACATAAAGGACAATTTGATTCCCTCTGTAAAATACTTAAAAGGATGTAACTTCTTTTTTTTTTCATCGTCTGACTGGTATTAGCTAGTTGATGGACAAAATATGCTTTTCAATTCTGTGGTGACTTTTTGAAAATTTATAGAGGTCTCTTTTAAATAGTCATTTGATCCATTCTTTTGGGTGATTAATCTAGTTAAATTTTTTCAGGTCTCGTGAGGACATGTCTGCAAAGTTGATAGACTATATTGTTGATACGCACAGCATTGAAATTGATTCTGAAAGCCTCAAGAGAGTGAAGGTTAAACCGGCCCCCCTTTTTTTTTCTCTGTGTCTCTCAATAACCAGGTGCTTAATAAATCAAAATTTCTGGCCAATAGGAATCCATCAAGACACAGAAAAAAATGTTTTTTCAGACTTTCTACTATATTTTGAAACTATAGATAGTGGGAGCATCTGTCTCCAAGACAATCTGTAGTCACTTTCATTTGGGATCAGCTTCTTCTTCTCTTTCTTGCTCCCTATCCCATCGAGCCCTTAGAGTGACCATGAGTGCTGTCGTATGTTTGTGACACTGTTGATATCCTCTCATGTTGTAAGCTTTTGATTACATGTATAATATAGACCCTCTTATATTTCTGTTCTCTTAACATGGAATGATTGTTGCTGGCCATGCTTCACATAAAGTAAGACATTTGACAGTTCGCTTCTTCCAAATAATTATGACAATTTTGAACTGAATTTCATATCACTTCTCGCTAACTTTTTTCATTTATCTTACTTTTATGATTGGCATTCTTTTCTCAAACTTTCCAAATGTAGAGTGCAGAGGAAAAGCAACTTTTATATGACATCGTTGCAAATGGTCGAAATGGAATAGATGTAGACAAGTGAGTCCGCCAATCATCGTCTTTTGCTACTTTTCTTCTTGTATTTTATTTTTCATTGATTCATATGGTTTTTGTTAAATTTTTATGTAGGAATATAGGATTGTGTTCCTATTAAATACATATTTGATTCTCTCTTTCTTATTTTATTTTTTCTTATTGTACTATATATATGTACACCTAGTTACAATAGAAAATATACAAAAATATTTCTCATAAATTCGTTTCTACCTATCTCTCTTAACATGGTATCAGAGCTTAATATCGTTTCACCAAATTCATCATAAATTTCATAAACTTTAAACACAGTCACTAACTTCGTTACTGTTTATCGTCGGAGTTACTGTTTATCATCGGCCACCGGCACATCACCCGTCATCGAATAAATCAACTTGTAGATCGGGCTGTCCCCATCATTCTTCCCTTCATCACCGTCACCAGAATCTTACCGGAAACCCTTCAAATCGCCTAAAAATCATTAGTCATTTTATTATTCATCGCCTCTGTTTAAAGCCAAATCACCTACCTCCGGTCAGCGGTGACAATCACCGCCTGCACGTCCAAGATCGCCGGTCGCCGGTGGCCAAAAGCCCTCTGCCTCCTCCAGAAAACGCTGCCAAAAAAATTTTTCGATGACCAAAAAATATGATGCTTGGTTCAAATATGATCGGAAATCACTCTATTAAAGTCACCGGTCAATGGTGAACAAAACCTCTTTATCCGTGTTAAAAAAAAAAAGTCTGCCGGAAAAATTTTTCGGCAACCGAAAAAATTTTTCGATCGTCGGAAAACTGCAATCTCACCTAAATCTGATTGAAAAATTGTGTTTGAGGTTTCCATGGCTTCTCAATCGTCCTCTAATTCTCCCGGAGTTGGTGGTTCCATCACAGCCGTAAAATTGAATGACTCCAATTACAAGTTATGAGCAAAAGCAGTAACCAAATATTTGATTGGCCAAAGGAAACATAATTATCTTACACAAGATCCTCCATCGTCTGACTCAAAGGAGTATGCTAAATGGATTCAGGAAGACAATTTGATTACTACATGGTTATGGAACAGTATGGAGCCATCACTTGTGGTAACTGTGATGTGAGTTGATACTACCAAAGAGTTATGGAACTCACTTCAAGATAGGTTTGGCGGCTCTCAAAATGTCTCTAACATTTTTGATGTTTACTCTACTCTATTTTCTTGTCAGCAAGGTGCTAGAACGTTAAATGAATATTTAGGAGAAATAGAAGGATTAATGGGTGAGCTTAACTCTTATCGTCCTGTTACTACTGATGTTGAGACATTACGTAAACAACGAGAAGAATTATTTGTTGTTAAGTTCCTGTCTAGCTTAAATCCTGTCTATGAAAATGCTAAGAATAGTATCTTGACTGAGAAAGATCTCCCAAGTCTTAAAACTACATATGCTCGACTCCAACGGTTACCCACCTCTCAACATAATCAGGAAGCCTCTGCCTTAGTTGTGTCTGGTAGTCGAGGCAGAGGATCTTTTTTTGGACGGAGTAGAGGGCGTGTTAGAGGTCGAGGTGCAAGAGTTCCTTATTCCTATTGTGGGAGATTTAATCATCCTTCAGAAAAGTGTTGGGATAAGTTTGAAAAACCTGAATGGGCAAATCAAAGCTCTGAGGAGCGTCTTTCTGTTGGTAATTCATCTAACTCTCATGCTCCACCTTCTGCGCAGTCTGCTTAGAAATCTGAAAGTCAATCAGCTGGTGAGCCTTCCGCTTCCTTAGTCCAAACAGGTAGGTCCACTACCTTATTTTCTTCTTCGAACCCACATCATTGGATTATAGACTCTAGAGCTTCTTCTCACGTGACTGGTAATGATTCTCTTTTTAGTTCATTTATTCCTTCTAACAAACAGTCATCAGTGATTCTTGCTAATGGATCTAAAACCCAAGTACAAGGGTCTGGAACCATTCGTTCATCGAATTTTCATTTATCTTCGGTGTTACATGTTCCTAGATTTCCTGTTAATCTTTTATCCGTTAGCCAGTTAACTAAGAATTTAAATTGCTCAGTCACTTTTTTTTTCATCCTATTGTATTTTTCAGGATCTTGGTATGAGGAAGATGATTGGTGGCGGGCATGAAAAGAATGACGTTTATCATTTGTTTGAAGCACTTTCGTTCTCTCATACAGCTCTTGGTTCTTCTGTCTCTCCAGAACAATGGCATTGTCATTTAGGTCACCCTTCCAATAAATTGCTTCAGCATACGGGTTTTTCTAGTCTAACTCAAATTGAATGTGAGTCTTGTCAGTTAGGTAAACATTCTCGTTTTTCGTTTCATAGTCGAGTCAATAAAATTAGTGATCAGCCGTTTGATTTGGTTCACTCAGATGTATGGGGTCCTTGTCGAGTTACCAACAGTCATGGGTTTAAATATTTTGTATCCTTTGTGGATGATCATTCTAGAGTTACTTGGTTGTATTTGTTAAAAGATTGATCTAAGGTCCCTACTATGTTTCAAATGTTTTACAATGAAATAAAGACTCAGTTTGGTATTTCTATTAAAATTTTACGTTCTGATAATGCTTTAGAATATACTTCTTCCTCGTTATCCACTTTTTATAGCACTAATGGGATCTTACATCAAACATCATGTACTTACACCCCTCAGCAGAATGGAGCTGCTGAGCGAAAAAATAGACATTTGTTAGATGTGGTTCAAACTCTGTTATTTCATATGAAAGTCCTATCAAAATATTGGGGAGAAGCTTTACTTACCGCCTATTACCTCATTAATCGAGTTTCTTCTTCTGTCCTTAATTTTCAGTCTCCGTACTCCATCTTATTCCCTAATCAACCTGCTTTTTCTCTTCCTCCTCGTATTTTTTGTTGTGTTTGTTTTGTCCATCTTTATAGGATTTCTGATAAACTGTCTCCTCAGTCTACCAAATGTATTTTTCTTGGGTATTCTAGAACTCAGAAAGGTTATAAATGTCTTGACCCTTGTTCAGAAAAAACTTTTGTCAGTGCAGATGTCATCTTTTTTGAGTCCACACCATATTTTTCATCGAGTGGTTCTAGACTTAATACTGGTCTAGTTAATCCTCCAATACTGGTGTCAGTTCTGCCGCGTCCCTTAACTCTATCGCTCCTAGTTTATTCTAGGCGAAAACCACATCAATCGCGTGCTACACGAGATGATTTACCGCTCACTGATCTGCCCGTCACTCAAGCTTCTGCTTCTACTCCAGATCCAACTCCTATAAATGAGTATTCCAATCTTGATCTCCTTATTGCTCTTCGCAAAGGTACTAGAAATTCTCAGAGATATCCTATCTCTCAGTTTGTCTCCTTTAATGCCTTATCATTGTCTGCTCGCTCCTTTGCTTTATGTTTGTCTGTGGTTTCTATTCCTAAAAATTACCAAGAAGCTTTGGCTCATCCTGGCTGGAGGAAAGCTATAGAAGATGAGATATCAGCTCTTTGTGATCGTGGTACATGGGAGTTACAAAAATTACCAGACGGTAAAGAAGTGGTTGGTTGTCGTTGGGTCTTTGTTATCAAATATCATTCCGATTGTACTATTGAACGCTTAAAAGCCTGTCTTGTTGCTAAAGGGTACACTCAAACTCATGGTGTTGACTATGGTGAGACTTTTTCTCCTGTTGCTAGACTCAATTCAGTTCGAATTCTCATTTTCCTCGCTGTGTTTTTTGGCTTGCCCCTCTTCCAGCTAGATGTCAAAAATGCCTTCTTGTATGGTGATTTACACGAGGAGGTTTATATAGAGAAATCACCTGGATTTGTTGGTCAGGGGGAGTTAGCTAACTCTATTTGCAAGTTACATAAGACTATTTATGGTCTAAAGTAGTCACCTAGGGCCTGGTTTGAAAAATTGAGTAGCATTTTGGCTTCGATCAACTTCTCCTATTGTCAATCTGATCACTCAGTATTTGTTAAACATACAAGATCAGGTATTGTTATACTTGTGGTGTATGTGGATGATATCATTGTGACTGGGAGTGATTCTAATGGCATAGAAGAAGTGAAAAGATATCTAAAGACACATTTTTAAACAAAAGACTTGGGGCAACTCAGATACTTTCTTGGTATTGAAGTTTTAAGGAGTAAAGAAGGTATCATTTTGTCTTAGAGAAAGTATATACAAGACTTACTTGATGAGACGGGTATGTTAGGATCTAAGCCAATGGAGACCCCTATGGATCCTAATGTAATATTGGATGGTGATAGCAGTCCAGATTTTGAAGATAAGAAAAGATATAGAAGTCTTGTGAGAAAGTTGATTTATCTTACTGTCACTAGACCTGATATTACTTTTGCAGTGGGAGCAGTTAGTCAGTATATGCAAAATTCGAAGAAGATCCATTGGGAGGCGGTATGTAGAATTCTACGATATCTAAAACAGTCCATTGGTAAAGGAATTCTTTACAAGTAAGGTAAAGACTTGGACATTGTTGGGTATTCTGATGCTGATTAGGCCGGATCCAAAACTGATAGGAAGTCCACAAGTAGATATTGTACCTTCTTGAGAGGTAATCTAGTGACTTGGAGAAGCAAGAAACAAAATGTAGTTGCGAGATCTAGTGCAGAGACAGAGTATCGTGCTATGACTCATACAACATGTGAGATTAAATGGGTCAAGAATTTCTTAACTGAGATTGGAATTGATTTCAAAAAAGCCATAAAAATGTTTTGTGATAATATGGCTGCAACATATATTGCTAGCAATCCAGTTTTTCATGAAAGAACTAAACACATCGAAGTAGATTGTCACTTTGTTCGTGAGGCTGTAATGAGTAGAGAGATTATCACTCCTTATGTTAAGTCTGAAGACTAAATTGGAGATCTTTTTACCAAGGCAGTTCATAAAGAGTTTTTCTTCATCTATGTTCCAAGTTGGACATCGAGAATATCTATACTCCAACTTGAGGGGGAGTGTTAAATCTTTATATAGGAATCTAGGATTGTGTTCCTATTAAATACATATTTGATTCTCTCTTTTCTATTTTATTTTTCCTTATTGTACTATATATATGTACATCTTTTACAATGAAAAATACACAAAAATATTTCTCATAAATTCGTTTCTACCTCCCCCTCTCTCTCTCTCTCTCTCTCTCTCTCTCTCTCTCTCTCTCTCTCTCTCTCTCTCTCTCTCTCTCTCTCTCTCTCTCTCTCTCTCCTCTCTCTCTCTCTCTATCTCTCTCTCTCTCTCTCTCTCTCTCTCTCTCTCTCTCTCTCTCTCAACAGTTTTAACTTAACAATAGAGAGTTATTTTATGTCATTTGTCTACAGGTTGGATTACATCGTTCGTGATTCCAGGGCTTGTGGTCTAGGCTGCAATTTTCAGTTTGAAAGGTATTTGTATCTTTCTTGAGCTTCAACCTTAAGGCGGATACATGAACTGACTCATCCTACAATTGACATTACTAGAAGTTTTGTTACTCTGTGAATGTCCAGAGTTTGGAAAAGAGCTGGTTGATTTTTGATCACGTACTTTGTTTAATTATGTTATTCCTTCCTCCGTAACTGGTGATAAGATCATGTTTTTACTTCTAACTGGCAGGTTAATGGAAACTATGCGAGTTATAGGTGATGAGATACGTTACAGAGCAAAGTTGTATGCCAGCCGTGCTGATTTGCATCGAACGGTCTATACACATGCGAAAACAAAGGTGCCTATTTTCAATTGATTTTGGTTGGTCTTTTTAATTTTACAGTAAATGCATTGGATGTGACGATATTTCTTTTTTCAGGCATTAGAACTTATGCTTGTAGATGCAATGTTAGAAGCAAATGAACATATTGACATTACGTCCAAAATTCAACATCCTGCTGATTTTTGGAAGGTTTAGTGTGAAACATCATTTACAATTTCTCCACACTGATTGTACATTTTCAGATGCTAACCTATTTTTCTTAAAATTGCAGTTAGATGAATCAATAATGAAGAACATTTTAACCGAACCTCAACAAGAGCTCAAGAAAGCAAGAGATTTGATCCTTCGAATTCGGAGGAGGGATATATACCAGGTATCCTTTCTTGATGAGGATAGTGAAGGCATACTTTTGTTTATAGTCTTTCATCTGTATCAGGAGCCAAATTAGTATAAATCTTTCTTGGGTTTTTTACACGCTGTACCACAAAGTAAATCTGGTATAATGACAGCAATTTATTATCTTTTGCAGTTCTGCAATGAGTTTTCAGTTCCAAAGGACAAGCTAGAGCACTTTAAAGACATCACTGCACAAGATATTGTTTGTTCCCAGGTTCGAAACATATGTTATTACTTTTGTTAGTCGCACAATGGACAAATGTATCTCAAAGAATAATTTGTCAATTAGAAAGCTGGTGGCGTCACACTACAAGAAGAAGATGTTGCTGTGAGCATGTTAGGATTGATTTGACTCGTGGAAGGAATAATCCCCTTGAAAGGTTCACAAAAAAGGCTCAAACAATAATCATGACACAGATGTTGATTGATATGCAACATTTCCTTAATATTTTGATTGATATGCAGCTGCTAATAGATGTTGTTTGAAGTTTTTTCTTTTTGCATGTACATATTCTCATCCAGCTTCAAATTTTTCAAGGTACGAAGATCACTTCCTCTCTGCTTTATTAGAATGCTCTAATAAATGTTACTTTCAGCAACTTCAGGAAAGGATTCAAAATCATGGGTCCTTATCAGATTAGCTAACCTGATTCCAGAATGACAATGCAGCATTTTACATTCATAATGAATATCAGCCTCTTTTTATGCAACTACTAGTTGCTACTTGCTATCTGTTTTAACTTGGTCTAAAAGGTCGATTCAGTAAAATAGATGGCTCTTATAATAGAGTTAACAAATACGGGTTGGCTAATGCCCAATGCATTTTCATACTTGAGAAAAAATAAAAAAAATCTCAGTTTAAATCCCATCCTAAATCTAAGGGAAATGTATAGAGTACATTTATTACTTGCACATTCGATATTTAATAAGTTGGTTTTACCAGGATTATGATTGCAATGAGAAATTTCCAATTCGGATGATTCCATCAGTCATTTGCTACCTGCATGTTATCAAGACATGATTGTGAGTGTACTCGAAGAAGCCCGAACTGGTTTGTGGTTTATCATCTAAATTGAAAATTCATTTTGCATACTTGATTGGCTTTTTTTTTTTTTTTTTTAAATTATATGTATCTAGTATAAATCTTGTCTTACAGGTGGAAGCAGTTTCTGAAGCCTTTGAGAATTTTCAGCTGCAGACGTTCGCTATGAAAGCAGAGTTGCATGCTTACTCCAGAGAAGAAAAAACGACGAACACAATATGATTTTCAGTCTAATTTTGTTTAATCGAGTGTTATAATAGTGCACTGTTTAATATTTTAAAAAATTACTTCTATCATGGATTTCAATGATTGAACACTTTCATGATAAAATCAGAACAGTTTGCATCAATTCTAGTACACCAACATCGGGGAGTTATTCTATTGTGAATGAACAAAAAAATAAAATATTCAAAGATGTATTAGAATAGATGCTTCTTGTTAGTACACCATCGTGGAAATGATACATTCTTTCTGGCATGAAAAAGGTGACAAAACATAAAAAGAACTCAGACAATCAACAAATACATGAAGCAGTCTCCAAGCAATCAGGGAACATAAACTGAGCCAGAAAGTCCTCACAATATTATCAAAGCACTTTGATAAATCTCTGTTTTAATCTCATCATATCTATATTGAACCCGACTCAAGGGTTCTTCATCTTGATTCTCAGCTTCCTGGCTATTTGCGCCGCTTTGGGATATACCATCCTCTTACTGCTATCACACTGTTCTACCTCCACCCAGTTAATAACTTTGAGTATGAGAGACTGGGGAACTTTCTTAACATCCCCATCTGCTCCGCCTTTTGATTTCTTCATACCGGTCTCCAAAGCTTTCTCTAGGAAGTCCATGAACCAATAACCGGCTTCAGTCTCTATCTGCTTTCCCAATTTGATTGTGTTATGGCTTAAGCTGCAAGATGCTTCTGGTTTCTCGTTTTCATCATTCTCAGAAATGGCTTCAAGGTTAAGTTTTCCAAGTGGGGTGGATGGTCCTTTTCTCTCCGAATTTGCCTTTGCGTTAGTACTTGATCTCAGGAGTTTTTCAAAGTTTGTCTTCTGTTCTACTCTTCCAGGAAAGACTGCAATTGATTTGCACAATGCGGATCTTCTTTTTGATGAATTCGATTCTGAGATTCGTGATTGGTCCATTGAGTTGTGTACAATTTCGTGTAGGAGCGGTGACTCTTCCTCTTCAGGCTTTCTATCCTTCCGATCTGCTTTTGGATTTTGAGTCATTTCGGTAGCTGCTTGAATAGACAACATATCAGTCACTGCTTGCCCAATCTGCTGATGGAACTCCAGAAACTTCTCAAAGCAGGCTGCTGGAGCATCTGCTCTTGCTGATTTGCTCAAGTTTGCAAACAATCTACAAAAAGTCATATTATTGATCTTAGCAAATCCCAAAATATCAACATAACCACAAAACAGAACAGTGAGGATATGTTTGATACTTGAGAGAGCGAACTAATGTTTCAATAGCTGTAGCATCTCTTAGTGCTTGAAGGGCAATCTTCTGAGCTGTTTCTCGCTGCTGCACAGCTTCCTGTTCAGGAAAAAAAAAATGATCAAAAGGAGCTAAAGAAACAATAGTGCCACTCGTTCAAAATATAAGATAGAAAAATTGAATTCACCTTGCCTAATATGCTCAGCTTTCCTGGTAAATTCATAGGCAAACTGGTACTACTATCTGAATGCAAATTAGCAGACTGGGATTCTGGCTGTGAAGTCACCCTTGAATTCGGTTTTTCTGAATCTCCACCTGTATTTAAGGAAGCTATGGCTCTTGCATTCCTTAAATTTGGTGGTGGAGTCGAGCTTTTCTTTTCCTACAACAATAAACTTATTTTCTCAACAAAAGTAGGCAGCATTGCAAGCAGCAGTTCTATCGAGTGATTCAATCTCCAAAACTTTGAGAACCATTGAAAGTAACAACTTTTTGACACAAACAGGGAGCGAACAGAACATTAAGAAACAATTTGATCGTAGATCATAGAAATTGTGGACTTCTAACAAATATAGTAGACAAAGACTAGAGGGAAAATGTACCTACAGATGAGTTGAAACAATTTGATATAGATCATAGAAATTGTGGACTTCTAACAAATATAGTAGACAAAGACTAGAGGGAAAATGTACCTACAGATGAGTTGAAGGGACTAATTGGGATCCTCGGCTCTCGTTCGCACACACTTTTGCTCCTCGGAAATTTCAAAGCAGAAGGTGCAGCACAGCTTTTCCTTAGCAATGCGGGGCTTTCTCCTTTAGTGTCAACCATTTTGGCCAAAAGCCCCCCACCAAAAGAACACCTAATTGCAGCACTTGCACTTCCATCCTTCACCACTCTCCCTCTTATCATCGGTGACATAGCTTTCAATGCACTGGCAGGCCGCTCTTTCACTGGTGTACACTGATCAAAATCCAAGGGAACTGGCTTCAGTACCAAGGGAGATGATGCCCCATCCATCCCATTTTGTCCCCAAGAACCTCTTCTATGACCTGAAGCCTTTGAATTAGCTTTCTGCTCGCTTTTCTCTCCTTTTGTTCTTAGACCCATCAAGGGTTCTGGGGTGCCCACTAGGGGGTGCCTCCCGGGAAGTGGCTTTGCACCTTTAATGACTGGAACCGGGGATCCTGGCTCCAATCTGTCCACATATATAAATTGCCCTAGCTGCATTTTATTGCTCAGAACAAAATCATCTTGGTCAGAAGGGAGACTGACATATATAGAGTGTGAAGAATCGGAGACTTTAATGTAGAATCCATGTTTAGGCCAGAGATTCTTCTCATCAAGCTCAGCTGGGACGATATCAGTCACTTGAAGAAGAGAGCTCCTGTGCTCACTTGTGGCCTTCACCCCTGTGTTCATTCCATTGAGTAGCTTTACCAGAATTCCAGGCGCTAGTGTAGCCATAGCCTTTGAAGGACTGGAAGAATCAGAATCACCAAAAACAACGATCAAACTAACCAAAAATAACTTCTTTGATCACGATTCAAGAAGCATATCCAAAGAAACCCACTAACAAAATAATTGAATTTGTACGATTTCTGGCAAAGAGACAAGAAACATAAACAAAAATGCATTCAAACAACAAATTCAACGGATTGAATCAAAACGAGTGACTGAACATCACGTCAGGAGCGTTCTTGGAAGATTAAAGAATGAAGGAGAAGAGGGAAGATTTGGTTGGTTGTATACGAAGCGGCTGTTGGCAACGGTTAGTACTCAGAAAAGAAAGGACTCAACATTTTTGAAATTTAGATTTTTGGACCGTTGCGGCAACGGTCACTTCTTGGTGCGTCTTGTCATTATTATTTTCAAACGGGAAAGGCTTGTTTGCTTAATAAGGGCTGAGTTAATCCAAACATGGCGTCGCTTCTAATCGGGTTCGGACCTTGGTACCACCGGTTGTTAGAGAAGCTTTTTCTATGTGTCATTTTGTAGCCCAATAGTGTCATAATACAGGCCTCTCCAGGCCCAATGTCAAAAGTGCCAGATTTTTCGTTTTAATTGCACCCAATTTGCTCGATCCAGTTTGGGCTTTAAAATATTGCGTTCACTTGTTGGTGCGCCTGGTAATTATTATTTTCAAAAGGGAAATGCTTGCTTGCTCGCTCAATAAGGGCTAAGTTAATCCAAACATGGCGTCGTTTCTCATCGGGTTCGGACCTTGGTACCTACCTGTTGTAAGAGAAGCTTTTTCTATGGGTCATTTTGTAGCCCAATAGTGTCATAATACAGGCCTTTCTAGGCCCAATGTCTACATGGCCAGATTTTTGGTTTTAATTAAACCCGATTTGCTCGATCCAGTTTGGGCTTTAAGATATTGCGCTTTGTTGGCGGACCATGTTATTACTTTTAGGGTAGTTCTATTCAGCCTGTATTTTTCATCTCATTAGCCTCCACTTCTTACTTAATAAGGATAAAATTATAATTTAGACAATTTATTATCAAACTTAAATTCAATTTTAGATATATTTATTGTAAGTTCAAGTAAATTCTCATTTAATCTTCAATTAACTTTCTTTTTTTTATCTCATCTACTTCTTATTTGATACAATGTTAATTAAGTTATCATTTAATTTCTAATTAAATTATTATTTAATTTTAATAGTCTTTAATTTTTTTTCAATCTTTGCTTAGTATCAATGATACATAAAAAAGAAAAAGTGATGGTCTTAATATTGATCAATTTTTTTATCATATATTATTAAATTCTTCAAGGTCATATAAAAAAAAAATCAATCAAATATTCTTAGGGAGAGAGAAAGAAAAATGGACGATTAAATAGCCATTAGATCATTGATTGAAATTTAAAAATGATAAATGAATTTTAATAAACTTGAGAAGAAAAAATATAAAAATGGAAGAGAGAGAGAGATGGATGAGGTGTAATGTGAAAAAGAGGGTGAAATTGGTCATTGATTGTGTTGGAGAGAAAATAGAAAAAAACGATAGAGATATATAAGGAAGAATTAAGAGTTTTTATTAAATTCATTAACTTAATTTTAATTATCTTATGTATGATATTTTTATTACAATTATATCCTATTTTATGTTGAGATGGAGGCTAATGAGATAAAAAATGAGGGCCTAATAGAACTACTCTTATTTTTATTAGCTTTTTAATCATGTATGTCGACAGTTATCTACCTGTTAGAAAATAACAAACACGATATTAGTTTTGAAAAGTATTAAAATTGTGTAACGTTTAAGATAAAGATAAGAAATAGGACTTTGTAATGTTCAATAGAAGAGATTTATGTCACGAAACAATTAATTATTGACCCAAATGAATTAAGAAAAGAATAATATTAGTTTTACACACTTTATATACTAACTTTTCTATACAAATTGATGTGTCATAAAGTAATTGAAATAATTAATATACAAAATCAATTGATTAAATGACAAGTAATGAAGTATGAATAAATATATGATGCTACATCAGTTTATATATAAAGTTTGTAAGAGTAACATTACCTTTATGAAAATACATAATGCATATAAAAGCATGGCTCTTTGAAAATTTTTGGGTGATAAATTTTTCCCAGCAAAAGAAGAAAATTAAGGTGATATTATACAAACTTATTTTTCTTGCTATATAAATAAACATAATTGGAAGGAGAATTAGTGTTGTGCTCTAATGATTAATTAAATAGAGTTTAACTATTTGGGATGTTGTGATTGGTAACCTACTACGATTATAACTTCTATTTTTCTTTTTTTAAAGCTAAGTCAAGTTCAATTAATTATGTATTAAGAATCTAGAAAGATTAGAAACTGGATTAAATTCAAGAAATATGATTAAATTCAAGAAATAGAAGTTATAACCATGGTAGATTACCTTTACAAGAAAATGACTCATGTTACCAGTGGCGGCACAGGATTTAAATCCTAGGGGGTTTCAAATATAAAAAAATAGTTTTTTTTATAAAGTTTTTATAATGTGTTCGAGAAATAAAAAAATTAATTATGTATTAAGAAACAAGAATTTGACTTTCTTTTAAATCAAATTAATAATTTAAATAAACATTTATCAATAATACGTAATTACAAACATTTTAATTAAAAAGGCATTAAAACAAATTATCAATTCTCAAATTAAAGAATAAAAAGTAAAATATAATTATATAGTCTAAACAATAAATAAATATTAATTTGTCGTACAAACATCTTAAATCAAATATTCAATACATTTTCCTTTTTATTAATAAAAATAATTGTTTGAGTATAAAAAAAGAAGTAAATGAATCAATGCTATCTCCTATTTTTGTTTAATAAAGACTTAAAATTTTTTTCAATTACATAAAATAAATGAAATAAAGATTGTTAAACAAATTTAACTTGTTATGGTAATGGTGCCATTTCCGAAACCTACTAACGTTTGAAGGGGCCAAAAAACTTCTATCGCAAAAGCCTAAGAGTGGGGATTACTTTTAACTTTTTAAGAATATGCAAAGGGGCCAAGAGAAGTTTTCATCATTTAAAATTTTTAAAACCTGCAGGGGCCCTGGCCCCTTAGGCCATGCCCATCTGCCAATGCCTAGTACGAGGATACAATGATCATGAAGGAGCTTTTACCAAATTTGTTGCTTGGACGAAACACTTGCTGAGGCAGAGGCTGTTGGCATCGGCTGGTTAGTTTAAGAAATTAGAGTTATAAAAGAGGAGGAGATTTGTCGGAATAGAGTAATATCCCTACATGCAAGGGCAGAGTTAGGAATAAATAGTTCGCGGGACCAATAGTAAGAAATAAATATGAAGAGCGGATACTGAAAGAAAACATTAATTAAAGGGGGTTAAATGAGTAAAATATAAACATATAAACAAAGTGAAAGATTTTAACTTTTTCTTTAATATATTATTAAACAAAGTCGTTGGGCCGGGGGAGGCCAGGACCTCCTCATGAAGCAATGGAGCTCTGCCGTTGCCTACGTGTATCTATACTATGTATGTATATAGAATAATACTAGACTTACGATATTCATATAATCTAAACTCTATAATATGATGTAACAGTCTGTATGATGAAAATTCACTGGTGAAGGAAAAAACATAGATGAGAGAAGTTACTTCTCCAATAGGATTTTATTACTTAAGCTGTCAAGTCATATTATAGAGTTTATATTGTATGAATGTTGTAAGTCTATCATTATTGATGTATATATAGTTCTAGTTCATTATAAAGGACTAGATGCAAGACTTACAATATTCATATAATCTAAACTCTACAATATGATATGACAGTTTACATGATGGAAATTCACTGGAGAAGGAAAAAAATAGATGAGAGAGTTACTTTTTCAATAGGATTTTATCATATTGAGCTGTCAAATCATATTATAGAGTTTATGTTATATGAATATTGTAAGTCTAGCATTATTGATGTATATATAGTTCTAGTTCATTAGAAAGGAATAGATGCCAGGGATTAATCAAGATAAGTTGCCTTGTAGAGATAAAGTTTATTTAAAAGAGATATTTTAATATCAAGATTGAGTAGGTGAAATGGTTTGGTATGTGTTATTTTGTACTCTTGTATTTCTATTGACTAATAGATTTATTTCTCATTTGTATATGTAGTTAGATGATACTGATTGATGTTAAATTTGAATGCTCTTTTTATGATGTGGTTTATTAATTGTTCACATATTATTGTTCTCGATTCTTGATGCTCAATATGTTTTCATGTGATCTTCTTACAATTACAAGTATTAGTATGTTAAATAAAGAAATTTCTTTGCCTAGAATTAAATCAACCATCAATAATTTGATATTGACTCTAACTGTTCAAATTATCCCACAAGAAATGCACACACACACACGCGCGCACACACACACGCGCACACACACACACACACACAACATACACATACACATATACATATAAAGTAGTGCTAAACTTATGACATTCATATAACTTAAACTTTACAACTTGATGTGACAATTTACAAGACAAAAATTCACTAGAAAAGAAAAAAATAAAAAAGAATGCTGAAAGTTATATTTCCAATAAAATTTTGCCATGTAGACTACAACGTCGGATTATAGAGTTTAGATTGTATAAAATTTATATGGGTCTGTTCTTTCTTATTTCTAAAAAACTATTTTCCATTTTCGGAGTATAGTATTCTTGCAAAACGTGTTCTTTTCTGTTTTTGTAATATGTTTTCACAAAACATTATTTTTAACATTTTTGGATTTCAAATTCATCCCTCCCTAACTTTCTCTCTTTGTTTTCATCTTCTATTTTCTTCTTCTGCTTTCATCTTCTATTTTCTTCTTCTCTCTCCATTTTATATCAATAATTCATTTCCAAACACATATCTTGTTTTTGTTTTCAAAATTTCAGCTCAAGAATTCATTTCCAAACACATATTCTTAAAACCATTTCCAAATTTGTATTTTACGAATTCATTTTCAAACCATATCCTTTACTTAAAATACTTTCTCTAAATCATAGAAATTCATTTTCCAAATCATTTTGGAAACAAAAACACATGAAACAAAAAAGAATACACCGTATAAGTCTAGCATTATATATATATATATATGTATGTATATGCATGTGAGAGGAAAAGAAATTAAGGGGCGCTTGATGTTTCTTTCTTTTAGATTTAATTGTTTTGCTTTTTGACTATACTCCGAATTTCTTTCATATGCCTTAATTTGCGCTATTTAAAACGTGGAGGAGGAGACATTGTTCAGTCTCAAACTTCAATATTGTCATGAGTTAGTCAAAAGGAAGATGAATAATGAAAAAACACATCAAGGTGAGATTCAGAAAAAAAATAAAAAGTTTGCTAACCAACTGAGTGGTCCCTCAAAGAATTCTTAGTTCACATATGCCGTTTTAACTAGAACTAAAATTTATTCAATAATGTAATGTGAAGACGTACGTTAGGGGAAAACCTGCAAGCAAATTAGTCTCTTATTGAATGGGAAGTCAGTACAAGCAGTCAAGCCGAGACATTTGTTTTTGGGCATGCGCATGCATGAGAAAAATCAACGATGGAATCGGACGAGAGCAGAAATTCTGATGCGGGCCCCGTATTACCTACTGCTGAAATTGAAAGTGTTTGCTGAAGTCTCGACGTAAACATTTGCCTTGTCGCTTTAGATACAGTTGCGGTTCATGTCGATCCATGCAATATAAACAAGCAATTCTAAGATTTGTTGAATGAATGATGATTTTAACTTTTGAAACTTGCGTTGTGAAAGAACAACCTTTTCTCAAGTGTGGCTGCCGCCTGGGGGTGTACACGCACCATTAAAATAGCTAGAAATATATATCATACATGATTGATATACATGTGGAGGATAACATTATAGTTAAATAGAGCCTAAAAGAAAAGAGTTATTGTAACAATCAATCACTCATTGCATCCAACAAGACAACACCCACATTATATCTCGATCGATTAAATTGGATTGTTGACTGGACGCTAGGGGTTGAGTGAGTTATCAACACGTTTAATTAGTCTAAATATCTAATTCCATATGAAGCTCATCTTTAGAAAAGCTCGACTTATGTTTATGTATGCATGTGTAATATTGATATAAAATTCTTAAGTCCAGTTCATATCCAGCAAATGAATAAAAAAAATTTTAATGGCTGGGCTGATTTATTGAGTTTTAAGTGCGAATTACCACCCAATTAAGGGTGGCTCTCCTAAATGATTTCGAAGATGCACGGTAAGTTTATAGTGCAAAATCTAACCTTAATTAATTACTTGAGTATAATGTGCCGACCGACCTATATAGATTCTGAATTTTAAGAGTTATAATATTAATGGCCATGCTAATTATGAAAGATGTTATTACTCTTCCCTCTATCTGTTAGTTTAATTGTAATTATCGTCCTATTAATTTGTTGTGCCTTTGACAATGGAGAAACAGTACCTTTTTCTTTACATAGGCACGGTTGTTGCTGTATTCCTATTAATCTCTTATTGAATATTTCTTGGTCTTTAAATGGCATTGAGCTGGTTGAGAGGGCATTTCAGTCCTTCTGCAAAGGGCCTAAAAAGTCCACTTCAAAGAAACCAAAAGAAAAAAAAAAATCAACAATGAGGCTCACCATTTCACCATAATAGACTTAGGCACCGATTGTTTTTACATCAGTCATATATGACTTGTTTTCAATCATTTAAATATTTTAAGTTGACTGATTTTCTAAAGTCTTAGAATAAAATAAAATTATTTGAATAGAAAAAACTAAAATCTTTAGCTTTTATATGAAGATAAAAACATCTGCCTAATTTTTATTTATTTCCTAAATTATCTTTATTATTTGTATCCTTGCCTATTTTGTATAAACTTTTTTTTTATTGTAATTCACTCATCTAACCTATTATATATACTATTCATATTTCTTTAATTTTATAATTATTAATACACGGTAACAATTATCTCATTCACATTATAAAATTAAATGGTTATTTTTTGTATATATTTTATTTTCAAGATTTTCACATCATTTATAAGAAAATATATTAAAAATGTATTACTTTTTAATGATCACTTGCCTAATTCAATTTTAGCTTTATTAAATTTTTAGATGCATATGTTTATATAACTTGTAAATATAATATATATGTATGTATCTATGATAGTTAATAAAGACATATATGTCAATTCAACTGTTTGAATATATTTTTAATTTAGAAAAAACAAACAACTTAAGAGTTAGAATTAGATATTAGTAAATGAAAAACAAACATATCATTTAGATTTTTATATTCAGACCTATTCAAATTTAAGTTAAATTCAGACTGATTCAGATTTTAGATAACAAAATAATCGGCCATTTGTAGTAACTAAGAGAAAAATTAAGTACTATTTTTGTTTCCATAAATTAATGGGTAATAATGCTAGACTTACAACTCAAATACAATCCAAAATCTACAACTTAATATAGCAGTCAAAGTGGCAAAATCTTACTAGATATGTAAATTCCCTCATTCATTTTTATTTTTTCCTCCTCCAGTGAATATTCTCTATGTAGGCTACCTTATCAAGTTATAGAATTTTGGTTATATTTAAGTTGTAAGTTTAGTACTATTAATTAATGGGTCCAAAAATTTTAGAAATGGCATAAAGAGTGGTGAGTTGTGTAGAAACGTGTAAAAAAGATTCCTTAGAGATAAGAAAGCATTTTAGAATTGTATCATTGTCATATCTATATAAAGAATACAATCGTATTGTATTTGGTATAGTTGGATATGAAAGTAAAATATTTCCTTATTGTTAAAACACTTATCTCTATGATATCGGATCCTTCTCTCCCAAAAAGAGTTAAAGTGTAAGGTTCAAAATAATAAAATTTTCTCAGCTCAGCTCTACCGTTGGTTGAATTCTATCATTTTGATATCTTACAATTTCTGAATTAGAAGTTAATATACAGTTAAGGCTATCCAGTGTGAAGCCAGATAGATGTAAACTATTAGTGTGGTGTGTTGCTCATTGTTTAGCCAAGTGGGTGTGTTTAAGAGCTTTTACCACAGAAAAGTTTATCTAGCTATATTTTTCTTTTGTGGTAAAACCTATGTTAGGACAACATAAGGACTATGGATAACCAAGAGGTAACAAAAACTAAATCTCTAAATTCTTCTTTAGAGATTCCTTCTTCTTCTAGTTCTTTTACAAATTTCTATTATGAAGTAGAGTATGAGCCAAATACTAGATCCAATAAGTTACAACTCTTCCACCTGGATCCTCTAAACCTTTGCAAGTTTCGTGATGTAAATACCCTTATTGCTAAACTAAAAACCCTTCCTCCCTTTAGAACATCCAAACTCAAGTTTGTATATAAGTCTTCTGAAGTTTTAGTCCATTCTATTTATTTGAGCTCTTCAGAAACTTAGGTTGTGTTTGTTTATATTTTTTAAAAATTATTTTATGAAAACACATACTTTTCAATACATTTATATAAAAATTAAGAATAAAATAAAGTAGTGGAAAAGGTTAATTGTATTACTGTTTACAACTCATTATATACATAAGAACTATCATGAAGATAAGAAAAAGTACCAAAACAAACTCCTAAAATAATGGGATATATACAATAAAAGATATCTACGTTAGCATGAATTCAAACCCATGTGATAAGGAATAAAGTGATAAAAATAAAGTGATAAACAATAGTAAAGATAAGAACCGTTTGATAATGATAAGCCTTATTCCTTGTCTTTTTCCTTGATATGCCTCCTCAAGCTGGTGTCACCATTAGAGACACCAAGCTTGGCACGAAGAAGAACAAACCGTGACCTGTCCAGGGGCTTGGTAAGAACATCAGCTATCTGATTAACTGTAGAGACATGTGACACATGCAAAGAGCCATCAGCAACTTTGTCTCGCACAAAGTGGTAGTCAAGAGCTATATGTTTCACGTGAGAATGAAATACGGGATTGGCACAGACATAAGTTGCTCCTAGATTCTCATATAACAGTCTTGGTGCTTGTGGAAGGGACACACCAAGTTCAAATAAAAGATTACGAATCCATGACAATTCAGCAGCAGTAGAGGCAATGGAACGGTATTCGGCTTCGATAATGATCGTGCAACAGTCCTTTGTTTTTTAGAACACCAAGAAATAGGATTGGAACCAAGAAATATAATGTAAGCAGAAATTGAAGAAAAATCATCTCGGTTGTCGGCCTAGTTGGCATCAGAATATGCAAGTAGAGAAATTGACTGCGAACGTTGAAGAGTAAGACCAAAATTAATGGTGTGTTTGAGGTATCGCAATAAGCGTTTGACAGCTGTCCAATGAGATTGCATTGGAGCATGCATATATTGAGCAAGTTTGTTGACAGTATAGGCAATATCAGGCCGAGTGAGAGAAAGACATTGCATAGCTCCGATGAGACTGCGATATTGTGTAGCATCAGTTGCCGTAGTACCATCATTAAGAGAAAGACGCAGAGATGTACTCATTGGTGTAGCAGACTCTTTCATACCAGCCATTCGAAACCGTTCAAGCAAGTCACGTATATATTTGTGTTGAGAGAGAAAGAACCCTTGAGAGTTTGAAATAATTTCAATCCCTAAAAAATAATGAATATGTCCATGATTTTTGATTGAAAATCGACAAGCGAGGGCATCAATAATAGATTGAACAAAAGTTGGAGAGCTCCCTGTTACTAATAAATCATCAACATAAACCAAGAAGTAAACTGTGAGAGAATTATTAGTGTAAATGAATAAGGATGCATCAGACTTTGAATTAAGAAATCCGAAGGAAAGAAGAAACCCTTTAAGTTCTTGAAACCAAGCACGAGGGGCTTGTTTAAGGCCATATAGAGAACGATGCAAACGACAAACATGATTTGGTAGTGACTGATCAATAAAACCTGGTGGCTGTGACATGAAAACTTCTTCAGAAAGAGTGCCATGGAGAAAGGCATTGTTGACATCCAACTGATGAATGTTCCAACCATGAGACAAGGCAAGTGTAAGGATCACACGAATTGTAGTGTGCTTAATGATAGGACTGAAAGTTTCCTGATAATCCATACCGGGACGTTGATGAAACCCCTTGGCCACAAGACGAGCTTTGTAACGGTCAATAGAACCATCAGGATGACGCTTGATCCGAAACACCCACTTACAGCCAACTATATTTTGAGAAGGATGGCGTACGTGGAACCAGCTCCCAAGTGCCATTACGAATAAGAGCAGTGAGTTCAACACACATAGCATCACGCCAGTTATTATTTTTAAGAGCTTCAGCAACAGTTCTAGGTTCAAGTGGTGGAGGTAACTGGTGTTTTGTGGCTGTGAGAGAGAGCTCAGTGTTGGGTTTAAAAATATTTTTTTTGGCCCTTGTAACCATGGGATGGGTATTGGATGAAGTAGGTGGATGTGAAACAAGTAAAGGTGAAGATGTAGGATTAGAATCATACCTGGCAGTCGTTCAATGCATGGAAGAAGTAACAATAATATTATTTGAACATGGAAGCATGCTAGTAGACTCAGGAGATTGGCTTTTTTGTGCATCTTGCATGGGAGCTGTGAATCATGGGAGACAAGTTCTAGTGGAGTAGAATTAGATGTGGGGCCAGGTGGAGAATTTGTTGGAAGAAAGGATGAACCATGTGAGGAGGAATTAGATGTGGGACCAGGTGGAGAATTTGTGGGAATATTATTCATGATTTGATTGAAAAGAGATAAAGAATCAGTGGACAAAGCTGCAGTGTCTAAAGAAGACTGGTCATAAACTTTAGGCTTAGGAATATGAGATGATAATGATGAGGAAGAAATACTTGTCCATTTAGATAGTGTAGCATCATTAATTTTATCTTGCTCATGAAAAGTTGGTAAAGAAGGAAAGACATCTTTAACAAATTTGACGTGCCGAGAAAAATAAAATCTATGACTAATGGGTTCAAAACTAATATATGAATTATGAACATTAGAGTAACCAAGAAAAATACAAGACTTGGACCGTTGTTCTAACTTGTGTTTGGAATATGGTCGAAGCCATGGGTAACAAAGACACCCAAAAATCTTTAATTTAGAATAATTGGGATAAGTGTGAAATAAACATTCAAAAGGAGATTTGTTTGCAAGAATGGAAGTGGATAAATGATTGATAAGATAAACAACAGTTTTAAAAGCGAAAGTCCAAAGTGAAAGAGGTAAAGAAGCACCATGTAAAAGCATGAGGCCAGTCTCAATGATATGTCGATGACGACGCTCTGCTGAAGCAATATGTTGTGGTGTGTAAGGAGGAGAGATAAGATGCTAAATACCATGGTTCTCAAACATTGTTTTTAGACCTTGATATTCTTTACCTCCATCAGAGTAAACTGTGTTAATTGTTGCTTGAAAAAATTTTTCAACCATGAGTTTGAATTTTGGAAAAATAGTAGAGACTTCAGATTTGGAAACCATTGGAAATAACCATGAGTACTTAGTAAAATGATCAACAAAAATAACGTAATAGCAAAACCCATCCATTGAACAAATAGGAGAAGGACCCCAAACATCAGTGTAAAGCAAGTCTAAAGGACAACGACTCTGAAGACTAGAAACACCAAAAGGTAATTTATGGCTTTTATTGCATAAACATGAATCACAAAATGAAGACTTAGAACTGGATAAAAAAAGAAGTTTATTTGACGACACAATATGATAAAGAACTGAAGATGCAGGATGACCGAGACGATCATGCTAGCGATCAAGTGTGGTTTTAACACCTAGATACACTCGCTTTTGGTATTGGTGGAATCTTCTTGATGCTTAATAGTTCATAAATATTATTCTTGCTCTTTCCCCGCGCCAACGGTGCCCCCGTGGTGAGATCGTTGACATAAAAAGAAAAAGGGTCAAACTCAATTGAGGTATTATTGGTTTTACAGAATTGAGACACAGAAATCAAATTTTGTTTCATGGAAGGAACACAAAGGACATTAGAAAGAGAAAAAGTTTTGCCAGGAAAAGCAGAAAGTGTGGAAGCACCGGTATGAGTAATATGTAAACTTGAACCATCATCAATTATTATGTCATTGGGGCCTTCGTAGGGCTATTGACTGCTCAAGTTTTTAAGGTCAGCAGTAACATGATGTGAGGCAATGGTATCAAGAAGCCAGTTGGTGTTGATTTCACGATTATTCTTCGTAATTGCTGGATTAGCCTTAGGGGGTACAGGAAGACCCATTATTCGTTTGGCTGTGAAACATTCTTTAGCAGTATGCCCCTTTTTTTCACAAAATTGACATACCACAAAAGAATTTTTTCCAAGAATATGTGTTGGAGTGCCTCCTTGATTGGTCATAAAATTATTTGATCGGTGTTGAAAATTCTGTTGAAAGTTTTGACTATTGCGGCCATGAGAATAGTCCTTTTTACCTTGTGAATTGTTATGTTTGGACTGATTGAATCGTGCTGTGTTGACAGTCATTCCTCCAGACGATCGAGTCTCTTCTCGTTTGAGGTAGGAATCATATTCCACAAGCTTGTCATGAAGTTCTTCAAAACTTATGATTGTATCACGAGCTCGCACCGCGGCTGTAATTTCTCTAAATTCTTGCCTAATACAATTGAGAACATGATTGATAAGATGAGCATGTGGAACAGGTTGCTCAATAAGAGCAAGTTCATCAGCTATTTCACGAATGGCACCAAGATACTCAGTGACCGATTGTGATCCACGACTCATGCTTGAGAGTTGTTCTGTCAGTCCCATAGTACGAGATGACGAAGCACTAGCATAGAGTTTGGCAAGACGAGTCCAAGCTTCTGCTGATGTCTTGGCTGTCTTAATAAGGGGTCTAACTCTCTCAGAAAGAGATGTGAAAATACTGTGAAAAAGAAGTTTGTCTTGCCTGCTTCAAGTGATAAACTCAGGATTTGTGACTTCTTGTCTTTGAACAGTAATAGTAGTAGAAGGACATGGCTTTGTTCCATCAACAAAACCATGTAAATCATAACCATAAAGTACTGCATCAAATTGCACCTTCCAAGTCGCATAATTGTTTGGTAGCAATTTTACTAGTAGTTGAGTGGCATTGAGAGCAATCAAGCTTGCTGGAGTAGGAGAGAAAGTGGTAATGCTGTCGGTAACTTGGGTAGAAGCAGTGGTTTCAGAACTTTTATCAGCCATGATGAAAGTCACAAAAGAAAGTTAAGAGTTGAGGATTGTCGTGGGAGTCAAAAAAGCTCTGATACCATATAAAAAGTGAGTAAAATAAAGAAAGTAATGGAAAAGGTTGATTGTATTACTGTTTACAACTCATTATATACACAAGAACTATCATGAAGATAAGAAAAAGTACCAAAACAAACTATTAAAATAATGGGATATATACAATAAAAGATATCTACGTTAGCATGAATTCAAACCCATGTGATAAGGAGTAAAGTGATAAAAATAAAGTGATAAACAATAGTAAAGATAAGAACCGGTTGATAATGATAAGCCTTATTCTTTAAGCCTTATTCCTTGTCTTTTTCTTTGATAATATAAATTAATATAAATCATATATCATTTTTAAAATTAAAAAAATTTAAAATCAAACACATATTCTTTCCAAATTTTAAAAACAAAAATTCTGAATACACAAACAAATACACCCAAAACTAAGCTTCTGATTATTTCAAACACCAGATGTTCAAAAGTATAGTAAAAAAGGCTATTGAGGAATTCATTTGACAGTAATTCGAATAGGATTGTAATTATTATTCCTCACCCCACAACAGTGGAAAATGAATTATTCCTCAGAAAATTTACTCGTTTGAATGCGAACTGAAACCCAAAACTTTTTTTTTTTTTGATAATGACCATGACCTGATATGTCGGCTTGTCTATGCATTTCTCTGAAACATAGAGACGATGTAGCGTGATACGTGCGCTTATTGAATAATAATATTTATCAGGAAGTTAAATAATAAAATGCCGCAGTACTCTAATGTGTGTGTCATAATATGCACATGTGCTTTAATTATATCTAAAAGCATAAGTTAAAACTCAAAACAATTATTAAATTACTTTCAAAATTATGTTCAATTAATTATACTTTATTTAATGAGTTTTGTCAGTGTCCATAACCAGCTAAGTAGCTAGTTACGTAATTTCATTAATATATATGTATAAGGTACAAATGGAAATAATGGATCTCCTACCACCGTCCACGCCGTCTATTTCTTCACACACCATAATGTAGCTTGGAGTCCCATATATAATATAATATCAATTATTTTAGAGAAAATCTTAAACCAATATATATCACATCATTTGTATATTATAGTTTAACAAGTGGTGAAGCAGGTCAGGATGGAGTTGGTACAGCACCAATGATGAAGTCCTGGGTTCGAGTCTCCACAATGGCCTCCTCTATGATTTAAGTGGGAGATCGTGACAGTGGGTTGTAGTTGCGCTAGTCTCCTCCGAGGATTAGTCGTGGTGCGCGTAAACTGGCCCGGACACCTCGGTTACAAAAAAAAATCTCAATAATTATTGGTTCATTTAAAAAAAAAATCTTTTATGAAAGTTAGATGAAGAAAAAAAATACTAACTCTTATTATGAAACCTCAGTAGGGACATATAGAGATGGGCATACAGATGAGAGTACATGACATGCCAAGGTAAACTTAAGTTAGTCATGTATATTAATTTTATTTTAGCTACTATTTTAGGAGGTTCAATAGCTAGCAGTGGATCCTTTCCTACATCGGCTGATGAAATAGGTGATTTGTGATTTGTAAAGGAGGGGTCATCCCCTTCCCTTGAGATCCTTTCAAGTATAACCCGACACATTTTATTTAAATTATATTAATTGTTATTATTTTATAGCTTGTTTTAATTAATAAAAAAAAAAGATCACTTCTGAAAATGAGAAAAATCTGGCTACCGTTGTTGCAATGTAGCGGCACCTATCACAAAGCACGTGACCATCACGCACCCCAAGGTGGCATGCATGTAGGCACACCATGTATAATTGGTCCGCTGCAGCGACTGCAAGAAAGTCTCTCCTGAAAATGAGACAAAGGAAACGACGACTCTTACAAGTTAGGATTCTGGAAAACTATAAACAGCAAAAGCGAACTATTCATTTGTCCCATGCGGCCACGTCCACTTTACTCAGATTGACTCTTTAACAATTGTACATTCTGCGGCTGCGCAGCAAAAACACGTACGTGTTTACATGAACAAACTTTTCAAATAACACGTTTGGCAAATATAATTGCAACCTTACACAAGAAAGCAGGTGGCAATTGGCAAAGGTATTACGTAAACCGTATCGAGAAGTACTTATCAGTAACATAGTGATGCCAAAGATTGAAATGAATAATCCTGTGAATCCATGGCATGTGAAGTGTCATATTAACTTCTATGATGGCACAATGGGGCCTTTTTATCTTTTTGGTTTAAAGGAATTCGCTCAAGATATATGTAAGATTACAGAATAAGATTTTCATCATCAAAATTATTTTATTACAAATTATTCGCAATAATTTTAAAGATCAAATTATAACTGCTTAAAATAAATTAAAAGATATAAGAACTCAAAGTTCTTTTCAAAAAATGAAATCTAGAATGGGAAAAGCAACAAAAAGTAAGTGAAAACTGGAATTTGTAATTTTTTACAAAAGAAAATTCTATAATCCAAATTTTATCTCTTTAGTGATATGAGTTTACATATGAGTGCTATGTTAGACTGATCATAATGTGGTAGATGATGTAACTTTCTAAAAGATTGCTATAACATTCTAGATGTTAAACTTGGGATATAACTTGAAAAATATAATTTTACTCTTCTAACAATCAAATACGAAGCTATGATTTTTTTTATTGTGTCAAATAAAAATGTGACAAATTTGATATAGGCAAATCATGCAAAGGTGAGAACGTATATACTTACTCAAATCCACAATAAATTATAAGTCAAGATAGAAAATCATAACGGCAAATTATAGTATGTAAAGATATACTATAGTATTAATATAATTTAACAATACCAAAAACATTAGCTATAGACAATGGCGGACCCAGAAATTTATGAGAGAGGGGGCACCTTAAATATTTTTAATATTTATAATTTACTTGATAAAATTTAATACAAAAGAATATATTAAAAATAATAAAAATATATAAAGATAAGGGGACATTAAAATTATAACGATTTAAAATTATAATTTATAAACAGTGTTAATTTTTTTGAGCTTGATGCCAACAAAAAAGTAGAGTTTCTTTTAAAAATTTTCTTTGTAATTGTTCGAAGAAGATTATTTTATAATATATTATGTTTTGTTCAGAAAGACTACAAATAAATAAAATAAAATAAAAATATCTCACACATAATTTTTAATGATATTTATTTTTTAATTATAAAAAAGATTTAGCTATTATTGTTCATCAAGATTTTCAAATTTATACTCTTCTTGTAACAATTAATTAATTTTTTAAGACTATAAAGAAAACATAAAGAGAAACATTTAATTTATGTCAAACTAAATAAATACGAAATAAAAATCTAAAATTCTTAAATAAATAAAATAGTAAAAATTAGTTAAATTATTATATAAACTTATATTATTGTTTGGAATATTAAAGTCTTTCATATGTAAAAGAGTTGAGAAAATGAAAAGATAATGTAAAACTTGAAATTAATTAATTTTTTTAGGAAAATGGTATAAAAGTGACTATATAAAATAAGAGGATCAGAACGAAATTTTCAAATTTTAGAAAGCGGCCAGCCCTCCTGGGTCCCTATGTAAGTCTGCCGCTGGCTATAGATAAACATTTTTTTACTTATCTTTAATATGTATGTTCAATATTGAATTGGAATTGATTAATGATTTTTTAATGGATGGTATATGATGATATAATAAAATATGATAATCATTTTACGTTAATAATACTACATCTCTCTTAAGATGCATAATTTATGATAAGATTTTAAGATGTATTAGTGTAGAAGGTAAAAAATGACTACTAATTACTAAATAACACAATTACGACCCTTCGATGAGTCAGCTTGGTAGAAGATCCATTGTCCTCAAAACTTCATCATATATACCATCAAGCGTCAACAACTCAAAATAGTTACAACAGATTAATACAACTTCACCTCGATCGTTAATGAGTCAGGTCTGAACATATACATAAATCACCCAAATAGGACATTGTCAAAATACTGGCCTCTAACTTCTCAAGCTCAAGCACCCCATCATTATAACAATCAGTACTAAGTCTACCATTTGCATGTTGGTATCCCAGTTCCATAATTCCGAATATGTTGAAAATAAAGAGCTCAGTGCGCAAGTAGTATGGCTCCGTGAGATCTTGACATGTCATCATAAATAAAGAGCTCAAATGCTGAACGCAGCCCGTATAAAGCAATAAAATTCAAACGTCAAAGTTAGACACTAGATCCTCTCTCCAAGCTCATTGTTCTCTCTTTTTTTATTTGTGCTGATTTAACTTAATTCTTGTTAAATCAGTCAAATTTACTATTAAATCTCTAGATTTTACTTTTAAGTAAGTTAATCATTCTACTCATTTGATCATTAATTAGAGGATTAACACTGGTGAAGTCACGAGCATCCATTGTTGTCGTTCTCATAGTTTGTTTCCGAGAATCTACTGAGCTGAGGCTAGCTAACTAGAGAGGCCTACGTACACTACTAATTAAATTAATCATGTTTTCAAGCTCAATCGTTGTTGCTGGTTTGTTCTTAGTTTAACAGTTTGGTTAGTTCAGTTGTTGAGTTATTCGAAGATTTTTAATTGTCTTCTTCTACTACTCAGAGGGATTTTAATTGTCTTTTTTATCTTGTTCGATAAAACGTAGAATTAGCCGTGTCTCGTGTCGTGGAAATGTCTAGCAGTCTGGAGAAAAAAAAAAAAAACCTTATATATAAAAGCATAAATTGGAAATCAATCTTTATTCACGGGAATTAAATGCATTACACTTGCACTAACGCAAGGACAATTTTGCGAGATGGAGTATGGACAAGCCGTCCATGGAGTCGAGAATTCTTAATTAGCTAGCTAGGAAATTAATTTCTTCAACCTTTCAGCCACTCTTGAAGTCTCTATGCCAATTCTAGGAACGATAGCCTGCAAAAGATAATTGTATAACTTTTACCAACATATATATATATAAACTGTCCCCTCATCTTCGTTATTTCCCCTAATAATTAATGTCTGAATCATGCATTTTTTCAAATAAAGAATTTGTGATTTAAAATTATTAGTCACCATGAAATTAAAGGTGCTGGATGAAGTATATATATACCTGGGACAAGATTGTGTAGGTAACCCTATCACCGGCATTACTGTATGTACAGCTGACAGCTTGAGCTCCTTCTTCTTCTAGAACGCTGATAACGTGATGCAGAAGGAATTTTTTCTTCAACCCACTAACTATAGTCACTTCCAGAGTAGACTCCATCGAATTTATATTCAGTACAGGTTCGAAATCCTCAAGATCACCTTTCAATAGTAATTCCTTCTTTTTCATCAGGGCCCCTGTCTTTTCTTGCAACTGCTTTGTATATATGGTGGCTTTGTCAAGTAAATCAGCTACTGACAACTGGAATGCATGCATGTCAGTTAGAGCTAGCTAGCAAATAAATATACGAGAAAGAATTGATAGGATGTATTGTAATGTGCACTTTACATATACCTTGGAGTCATCGGTAGAAATCTGAGAAAGAAGCTCGGCATATAGATTCTTGAAATGATTTCTACGCTTTCTCTCAGCTAGCTAGATTTCGGTTGACACGTGACGATCCACTGCACTGCTTCATAGTTTGCTCTTTAATCGGAATTTTAAATAATTGCTTGTGGAAAATGAGAGTGCAGCAGGGCATATGGGAACCGAAATCTACCTCAATTATATAGACAAAGGAAAACCAACTGAATCAATAAATGACGTGTTTTACAATAATTTCGCACCATTAATATATATATATATAGAGGCCGAGAAACTTTTGGAAAACTCACGTCGCAGCAGCATACAGAGTAGACCCCAAAAATCATGTTTGTTTAGAGAGATAAGTGGAGCAACTACTCCAGATTGAATGTGAACTCTGTGCCGTGATCTTTCTCTTATAACATTGTCCCAAAATTGTCCCAAAAAAATGCTTAAAAGGGTAAAACGTCTTCTTTTTAACCATAAACAACCACACTCTTTTTTAAACTTATTCTTTCGAATATAATATTATAAAATAAACTTTTAATAAAAGTTTTTAATAATATTAAACATTTTAAAATATCATTTAGTTTGAAATTATATAATTTTTTAAATAATTACAATTTAAAGACATTTCAATAGCAAAATATTTTTTTATAAAAAAGATATTTTTAAGAACAATGATGCTAGATTTTCAACCCAAATTCTACAACTTGATGTGACATGTAACTTCCTTAAATCGATTTTGTTTTTTTTCCCACTATTGTGAATTTTTATCATGTAGGCTGCCACATCAGGTTATAAACTTTTAGTTAAATTTGAGTTGTAAGTCTAGTATTACTATTTTAAAAATATATTAGGTTTGTTAACAAACGTGCCTTCTTTTTTTATTTGAATTAGTATAAGCTAATAATTGAGATAGTCGATGAGTGGGCAATATTAAATACTACTTTTTGACTTTCTTTCTTAAAAATTTAGTTTTAACTTTATTAAATTTTTATATGCATATGGTTATATAACTTGTAAATATAAAATATATGTATATACATATCATAGTTAATAAAGGCATATATGTCAATTCAATAGTTTTGAGACGTTTTTAATATAGAAAAACAAACAAGTTAGACTTAGAATTAGATATTAGTAAATGAAAAACAAACATGTCATTTAGACTTTTATATTCAGACGTAGTTAGATTTCGATAACAAAACAATCGACCCCTTATAGTAACTAAGAGAAAAATTAAGTTCTGTTTTTGTTTTCATAAATTGATGGACAATAATGCTAGACTTACAACCCAAATACAATATAATATCTATAACTTGATATTCGTTAAAAATCATATTAGAAATGTAAATTCTCTCATTCTTTTTTTTCTCCTTCAATGAATTTTTGCTATGTAGGCTACCTTATCATGTTGTGGACTTTTGATCGTATTTAAGTTGTAAGTCAAGTACTATTAATTATTATGTGTTCGAACTTTTAGAAATGATATAAAGAGTGGTGAGTTCTGCAATAATGTTAAAGAAGATTCATTAGAGATGAGGAAACATTCTATAATAGTATATTTGTCATATCTAAATAAAAGATACGATAGTATTGTATTTGGTAGAGTTGGATATGAAAGTAAAATATTTTCTTATTATTAAAATACTTATATCTATATCAGATCCTTCTCTCCCAAAAGGAATTGAAGTGTAAGGTTCAAAATAATAAAATTCTCGCAACTCGACTTTGCCGTTGGTTGAATTCTATTATTTTGATAACTTACAATTTCTGAATTAAAAGTTAACATTCAGTTAAGGCTATCCAATGTAAAGCAATATAGATGTAAACTTTTTGTGTGGTGTGTTGCTTCTTGTTTTAGCCAAGAGGGTGTGTTTAAGAGCTTTTACTATAGAAAAGTTTATCTATATTCTCTTTTTTGTAGTAAGACTTGTGTTAGGGAAACATAAGGACTATGGATAATCAAGAGATAGCAAAAACAAAATCTATAAATTCTTTTTTAGAGATTCCTTCTTCTTCTAGTTTTGTTTCAAATTTCTATTATGAAGTATAGTATGAGCCATATACTAGATCTAACTCATTACAACCCTTTCACCTAGATACTCTAAAACCTTGCAAGTTTTATGATGTAAATACCCTTATTCCTATACTAAAAACCCTTGTTCCTTTTATAACACTCAAACTCAAATTTGTAAATAAGTCTTTTAAAATGCAGTCTATTTCTTCGAGCTCTTCTGAAAATTTAGCCCAATCTATTTATTCGAGCAATTTAGAAACTTAACTTCCTCTCATTTCAACACCAGATGTTTGAAAGTATAATCAAAGAAGACTACTGAGGAATTCATTTAGCAGCAGTTCAAACAGGATTGCAACCGTTATTGCTTACCCCACAGAGTGGAAAACAAATTATTCCCGAGAAAATCAGCTCGTTTGAATGCAACTGAATCCCAAAAATCTCACTCGATAATGACCATTGACCTGATATGTTGACTTATCTCTGCATCCCTCTGAAACAAAGAGACGATGTTGCGTGATACATGCACTTGGTGAGTAATAATATTTATCAGGAAGTTAGATAACAAAATACGGCAGTACTCTAATGCGTCTGTCATAAGCTTTACATATATTTAAAAGCATGGGTTAAACCTCAAAAATTTTAAATTTTCACTATAATAATTATTAAATTACTTTCAAAATTATGTCTAAGTAATTATACTGTATTTAATGAGTTTTGTCAGCGTCCGTAACCAGCTAAATAGCTATTTACGTAATGTCATTAATATATATGTATAAGCCACAAATCGAAATAATGGATCTCCTACAACCGTCCAAGTTGCCTATTTCTTCACACACCATAATGTAGCTTGGAGTCTCATATATAACACAACATCAATTAGTTTAGAGAAAATCTTAAACCAATATATATCACATCATTTGTATATTATAGTTTAACAAAATCTCAATAATTGTTGGTTCATTTAAAAAACGACAAAAATCTTTCATGGATTGAAAGTTGGATGAAGAAGAAAAATACTAACACGTATTATGAGATCTCATTAGGGACAAATAGAGATGGGTACACAGATGAGAGTACATGACATGCCAGGGATAAACTTAAGTTAGGCATGCATGTATATTAATTTTATTTTAGCTACTATTGCAGGAGGTTCAATAGCTAGCAGTGGATCCTTTCCTACATCGGCTGATTAAGTAGGTAATTTGTGATTTGTAAAGGAGGGGTCATCCGCTTCCCTTGAGATCCTTTCAAGTATAACCCTACACATTTTATTTAAATTATATTAATTGTTATTATTTTATAGCTTGTTTTAATTAATTAAAAAAAAGATCACTTCTGAAAATGAGGAAAATCTTGCTACGGTTGTTGCAATGTAGCGGCACCTATCACAAAGCACGTGACCATCACGGACCCTAAGGTGGCATGCATGTAGCACACCATGTATAATTGGTCCGCTGCAGCGACTGCAAGAAAGTTTCTCTCCTGAAAATGAGACCGAAGGAAACGACGACTCTTGCAAGTTAGGATTATAGAAAAATATAAACAGCGAAAGCGAACTATTCAATTGTCCCATGCGGCCACGTCCACTTTACTCAGATGGACTCTTTAACAATTG